>CABFPE010000804.1:234789-250585 GCA_900660155.1 Hofstenia miamia
TATTATTATTATTATTATTATTATTATTATAAAACAGTATACATTAGGGGACGGTAATAAACTTCATGCATTCAAAACATACATCCAACATTGAGCACCTACCCAAACATCCACTCAAACATTGATTATATTATTATATATTGTACATATTAATTTGTAGTTATTTGTTCATGTTTATTTTTTTGTCATGTGTTAGTTTGTAGATCTTGTATACATATATTGCGCAATAAATTTGCTCTGACTGAATGAAGTATTCTCTATCTTGAAAGCAAACACAAAAACTTCAGTCACATGCAAAATGTTTTTTTCCTAAATTTAGGATACAATTTCCTATATCTTCATTAGTCCCAAAACATTCATGTGTTTGCTCTTTTCAACAATTCTTCTAATGAAGATTCATCATCTCCTGAATGGTAATGTTCAGATATTGCTTAAATATTCTATTACATGTGGTTCCTTCAATGAAACATAAAGAATGTTTAAGCTTGGCAACATTATCTTGCTTGGATTTACCTGCACCACTTTACAACTCAAATGCAAAGAATAATTTCACAATATTTGGCTGTGTTTGGTGATTCGGCATCTAGGTGGAAGCAATTCCATCAATTTTTCATACTAAGTAGTCTGTTCTCCAAAGAAAATATTTTCTGATCAATTGTAGTGGTACTAAAATTGAATGGACATTGTTCATTATGAATGTGCGTTTGAATAAATTTTTTGATTGAAAATCGCATTCAAACCTTCTGGTGATCCTATTACATGAAATTCCTTGGAGACCAACAGATGAAAAATTCCCACCACAATTACAAGCATGCTGCTCACAAACATGATCTCTAATGCTTAAAGCAACACTGATATTCAACGTGGCTTTGATTTGCATGAATATTTAAATAATTTTTATTAGTAATGAACCATGATTCAGATTTCCTTGACTATAATTTATTTTGCTTTCAATTTATATTGATACATATTACCATCTATAGTCAGTATGTTGTCTTAGCACAAGCATGACCTCATTATTTATTGTTATTCATGTACTTAAATGACTTGGGACATAAGATAGTGGTTTACAGAAATAGAATCAAGCAATTTTAGACTATTGATGGCAGACTGGTTGTTTGGACTTTACTTCTTCTGAAATTTAATCGATAAATTCCAACTACTTTGTAAACAAATGTTTTCAAGGAATGCCATCCCATATAACCAGATGACTAGTACTGGAGTTAGCAGTATAACAGTTAATTTGAAACAACTGTATTTGTAATTGTTCACTTTTGGAAATTTCTAAGCTATCATAAAACTGTCAAAATTATATCAACTACACACATTTTTGAAAATTGTAATTATTCATTAAAAGCCTGTCTTAACTATACGATTTAATCAAGCCGACTTTGTCAGGAATTTGTGGTATGTAAACTTGCTCTGTCTTAACTACACGATTTAATTGGCCAAACTTTATCGGGCCGATTAAATCGTGTAGTTAAGACGGAAATTTATTGCTTTTTCCCACCATTTTTGTGGGGTGTTCTAAATATCCAACTTTTACTAATTTTATATAATGAAATCAATAAAAATAGGTTACATAACTTTAATTTTTAAAAAATAATATTTTAAGCATTGAATAACACTAATTGAAAAATTCTTGAAACATTGTTATTTATTTTCTACACATATTGCGAATTTGAGTAGCTCATTGACAAAATTAAATTTCTTTTTTGTGCTTGGTGAATTACATTACAGCGTATTAAAACAAACAAGGAATTTAATTCCAAATCCAAAAAGTGTCAATAATTCCGTTGAACTTACAATCTCATTATTATTGGTAACATATGCAATAGGTATTTACACATGCCATTATGATTTCAAACTCCGCGTTTTCTGAAATCGTATATTCAATACATACTGTAATTTTATATAGCCCCTTGATGTGCTGCGGAAACAATTGAATTTTTACTCAGCTTTCTCCAATTCAAATTATTCTTGAAATGTGGGTAGTTCAGTTACAACTAACAACTTGAAAGTTTTAACAATTATGTAAATCAAAATATACATCAGCTAAACATGCTAATGAAGCAAAAATATTAATATACGGTTCTAATAAATATCAGATGAAAAAAATTAATAATTTCATAATTGGAGTAAAACATACAGTGTTTTATATATATATATATATATATATATATATATATATATATATATATATATATATATATATATATCATTTCAATTTTGAAATAATCCCAAACAATTTTTAAGGATCTAGTCATATGAATCATAAATTCTTTAACTGCTGATTCTAGTTGGCACTAAATTATTTTCAATTAAAATTCTGCAAATGAATGTTTTTTTATTATATATTCATATTTTAATACTATATCAAAAATTGCTAAAATTGTGAAATTCATGGAAGTATTTCTTAATCTATAACCAAAAAAGATAAATTTAACATAGTAATTTGTATCCATGTAATAGTAAAATATTTTTTGGAAATAGCAAGAATTTTGAGGGTCAGGATTCCTGGCTCCAGCAAGCTTTTGTTCTTTTAATCTTGGATTCATGCAAATTTTAACAGTTTTTCTGTTCTAAACTTAGCTTATGCTGGTTGTTGGTCCTTGCTGTAAAACCTTTATATATAAAACATTGAAAATGTTTAGGGCCAAGTACATTTACAAATGAGAAAGGGAATCCAAAAATTTATCCTGCCAATCATGTTACTGCATCTAAATTCGCACCATACAAAATATTGTTATTAAAATAATTGCTATTGTAGAATCTGTACCAGGCTCTAGACATTGAAGTGAGCTAAGTGTATAGTCCTACAATTGCAGGCATATTTCCGTTAAATTATGATCCTATTACTTAATTATACCAAGTACCTGTTATTAACAAAGACTAATTAATTTATCTTTAGTGCGGCAGCTGTTAACAGGCCCAAGGCCTGAAGTGCTGCCATGCAACAAAGGATGAGAAGAGCTATTTAGATAAGACTGTGATTCAACAAGCTTCTCAGTGCAATGAGCTTTTCTCAGTTTACAATGTGTTTCTAATTAATTTAGTTTATTGATTGCTTTTATTATGAATTGTCAGAGCAATAAATAATGACAATGCGCAACCTGACTGCTTTAGCTTGTTATGCTCTTTACATATAAATAACCCCCTACATTTATACATTAACATAACACTCCGACTAAATACATGTAAGCAATCAATACTGTTGGCAGAAACAGGGTGGTTCTCGAGGCTATGGTTAGGTCATCACTATTAATTAGCAGCAGTGAGTTTATATTATTCCTTTTGCCAAATGACTTGCAGATAAACACTATGTTGTAACTGCACTTAATTGAAATTTACAATTAATCATAAAGGATAATTAGGTTGATTTACAAAAGGGAATTAATAAATAAATTACAGTTTATTATAGTCTTTTTCATTTTTTCCCAACTGATTATGCCACCCCTATTGCTACGAGTTTTTAAATTTTCCTATTTAATACTTGTTTCAACAATGCATTCTAATATTCTGTGTATGTATGCTTGTTTAAATCCATGTTCAAGTAAACAATATGTTAAGTTCATCTTCATTTCAATTTAAACTTATTGTATTTTTTTATCAACTTAGGCTGCTTTGCTGGTATAAAATATATGAAAAAATAATATGTATGCAGATAAAATTTTTAAACTTACATGAAATTGAAACTTCTGCAAAAAACCTTTGCAAAAACATCATCATGTGAAGAGTCTGCACAAACCAACCTTCCATGAAACAGAAAGTCAAATACAATATCATCTGTTCTGTCACTATAATAGTAATGGCCAAATGTCAATTCTCCAACGCCATTGTTGCAATTTTCTCCACAGTATGCATTGTCATCTAAATGTATGCCTTCATTTATGATGGTGTCCAGTAAACAGTAAATTTTTAGTGAGTAAGATATAAATATTAAAAATTATATATATATATATATATATCTAGAACTGCTTAAAAAAAATTCAAAATTGTTAATGACGTCTTTATAATACTTCACTGGCACTACTTATTCCATTGTATAATGAAACAAACAGCATGAATTACCCACAGTATTTGGGATTTGTAGGTTCTTATTTGGCATTGTTCAAATACCACACTAAGGGCTGCAAGAGTGCTCTAGAATTGTGTATTTAAGTCATTTATTTCACATGAGTCACACATTTCTAAATAATATAATTCAAAGTTATTCCATAGTTTAAGTGATCTATTGTGAAAGAGACAACAACAATCACCAGTAATTCCTTAAAATAAACATCTGAAAACTTTATTTAGAATGTTAATTAAAAATTGGATTAATACCTACATTCAAAGATTCTCCAATGAAAAAACTAAAATTAGGCATTGGTATCCCTTGGTATAACTTTATGCTTGCATTGCCACATTCACCCTATTTTGAATTTAGCAGTGTCATTTTAAATTAAATATCCATGATGGTATTTATTTCAACAAGCTAAGTATTTCAACAATACTATGTCCCTAAACTGTTACTGTATGATCACATATAGTTAAGTATATTCTATTACATGCATATGCCTTTTAGTTTCATTTGTCATCTTTGTGAAGTTGTTGCAGATTTGAATGGCCTCCTGCTGGTACTGCAAAGCTTACAACTCCATTATGTTTGCTGTGTATTTATTTGCTACAATTAAACCATTGTATACTAACTTTTCCTGATCCCTCATTTTATGCAATAACACACATCTCATATAGTGAAGCCAAGAGATGTAAAATATGTATTGCACAATTAACACAATTAGTTTTAGTTATACATGTAAGTAAACATTTGTAGTTAACTCATCAAGTATTTTGCATACTTTGTTTATGTTAGGTAGATAGATTTCTTTCATATCAGTTATATTTTATGTGAATTTGGTCATAGAACCCAAAATGTAGATTTAACTTTAATAAATTTATTCTGCAGTTGACTAAATTTTTGTGCAGATGGATTAGAAATTGAAAGTGTTTTCTATTAGATTATAACTTTTTGGCCACATCTGTGGATTTCCTTTAATAGTTCATGTTTATGCTAATCTGTTATCACAATGCATTTGTTTCTGCTCTGAGCAGAGAGTTTACCATATAGTGTTAGATTCCATTAATACTAGTGAAAGTATTTACATCCAATTGGGTCAATTATTATTGTTGTGCATTGCCATTTTTCAATTATTTCACTAAGGATTATATCATTGATGTTAAATGATCTGCTTTTCTGAATTTCATATTTTAAAATTATGGTTAGTATTTCACATTTTTGTATTTAGGCATTGATAGCTTGTAGTGTTTCATATTGCAATTGTGTTATGAATTAGAGTGGATTTTGTAAACCCTTGGCTTTAATTAAATTCCTCTCAAATGGTGGTAGTGTGGTCCACAGATAAGCTTTTGTGTATTGTATTTTTAAGTATAGTATATCAAAGTTCTGGTCAACATGCTATTACGCTTGATTTGTCATTTGGTAATCTCTGTGGGGATGAAAGCCACTTGTCTTGAAGTGTGCAAATTTTTCTTAATATAAGGAATCTGAATTTATATAGGCTTTCTAGCAGAGCAATAAATTTCAATTTTAGTGCTGCTGTAGTTAAGTTCAATGTTGTTTATATTCTCTGCTGAGAAATTGAATGGAATGCTTAGTATCACATTGTATTTGTGTGTTGCATGATGCTATTGCTACTGAATCTGTTTTTAAATAAATGATGAATGAAATTGAGTAATCCAAGCTTTGAACCCTAATCCTTACAATATTTTTTATATATGTTGGCTTAACAAGGGGTAAAAATACCCCCAGGTATATTTTTGATATATGAATGCTATTGTTGCAAAGGTTAGCACAAAGTAATATGGGAAGAAAAGTTTGAAAAAATTGCAGAAATTTTTAGCCTGCAATTTTTGCTGACATCAGCATTTTTTGCAAAAAAATCAGTAGCAATGCAAAAGATGTCTTATGTCAAAATGGTTATAATTTTAATCATTTTTTATTCAAAACACAACATATTAGGTATAGTAACAGCATAAACGTTTAGTAATTTGATAAAATTGGCATAATTTCTTAACAAAAATTATTTCATTCTAAAATTTTCACAGAATATGTAAAACTCAATTTTGTGTGGTGAAAAGTTCAGCAAACCTTTTAAATTTTAATTAGAATAAGTTGTTAATAAAAATTTTGGTGGGGATAAATTTATCCCCATTTGTGAAGAATAGGGTTAAAGGAGCGCGTTTTCTAGTTCATCAAATTGTCCATTTGAATTTTGTGTTTTTACATTATAATCTTGATATGTTTTGAATTGAGGTATAAATGTGCCATAATAAATAAGAAATCCTATAATTTTTTGTACTGAATATCTATTTTTGTTTTGGAGCTTATATTTTTTTGAGTAAGTTTTTGGCATTACTTTTTATTGTTATTGAATCTTTTTGGAAAATGGAATGAAAAAAATATTTTTTTCTTATAATATTGAGCATTTTCAGCATTTATTTTTAGCCATGTCCCATTTAGGTCTTGCAATATTAATTTTAGTTTGTCTAGATAACAATTATGTGTATTGCTTCTGATGAGGATGTCATCATTATATGCACAAATTCCTTATTGTTTTGGTTGACTATTTGTGTGAAGTACATTGGTTTCAAATTCTTGAAATGTCACTGGGGCATTTTATAGTCTAATGGGCATGTAGCAGCATTGTTGTGATAAAGCCTGTTTTGTCAAAGCCACAGAGGCATGGTTTTCTGGCACTAAGCATTGCAAAGGTCTAAGTTTGAAAATTATTTGTATTTGCTGGGACTATATAGAAGGCAACCAAAATGTAGGACATGATATGCATCCATTTTGTTATTTCACTCAGTTTTCAAAATTTGATAAACAGTCTGCTACATTCCCATTACTTAATGGAAACTGTTTTTGCCATAAAGGGACTTCTGCTTGAATTGATGACATTGTGTTAAAATAAATTTGCTAGGATTTTTTTGCCTTGATATTTAATGTATTGTGTGACTTTCTGCACTGTGAGACCAATTGGTTTATTTGTTATTGTCTTGATGGTATGCTTTGTTGTCATGGGCTTTTTAAAACTTATCACTCTGTAATTGAAGATTTTTCAATTTTCATTGAGCATTTGATACAATTATTCTTTTTCTTGTCCTTCAAGTTAGAGTGTGTTTCTATTGTAATGTTTGGTGTTTGTGATACAGTAGTTTGGATGTAGCAAGTAAACATTGCAGTGGTGGTCCTTAGTTGATGTTTGAAGATAGTTATTTGTACTGGTTTTATTGTAGCAAATCAATCTTTATCCTTTATAATTGGGGTGTAAGTTTGGTGGTTTTTAATGCAGCATGCATTTACTGTGTACAATACATGTTTCAAATTTACTCCTTTCTGGACTTTGATTATAATGTTGCTTCATCTCTTATTAGAGTGACCTGATTGTATTATTATTTATGTAAATTGTGATTGATGCGTTCATTTTGAATGCTTGTGGTTTTTCATGGTATTTTATTGATGCTAGTTTTATAATTTATATATAATCAGTTTGTTTTAGGAAGTAATGTCCAAGAACAATTTCATATGGTAGATAATTGTTTGATGCTTCAAATACTACAAATTCATATTCAAATTTTTGGCTTTGTGTATAGTATCTTTCACATAATATCTATATAGTCACCTGAGGTATTGACTAACCTTGTATAAACAGGATATAGTGTGCTTTGTTTTAGTAAAATTTTCTCACAACATTTGTCAGAGATCATTGATGCTCTGGCATCTATTTGGCATTGATAATTATACCATTAGTTGGTTATTAGAATTACATTATATTTTAACATTATAGTAGGGTTCTCCTGCTCAATTAAATGTTTGGTATTTTCTGTAATGGCAGCATTATCATCTGTATATAAGTATTTTTGGCAATATTTACAGCTTTACACAATTATTTTATCAGTGGCCTTATTGTCCACAGTAGTAAAAATAAAGTATGTCTATCTTGTAATTTGCATTATTTGTTTTAATGTCATTAGTGGATGTTTTGTGAAGTTTAGCATTGAGCTTTGTACATATTTGTTTGGTAATGGTTTTGTGTTTTTGTGGTAAATATATTGCTTTGACATCATTTTATATTTAGATATTTTTCAGATGTTTAGTGTAGAATTGTGGCTGGTAGGATAATTTGACTAGAAAACTAATTGACTCTGCAGAAGGTTTAAGTAGCATTCATACAAAAACAGCCCTGATTCCAGAGAGTAGAATAAATAGCAAACAACTTATAGATATAACATCGGTAATTCATCCAAGTAAGTAATTACTTTAGGTAAAATCCAAGATCACCAATATGTATGGCTTCCAGCCAAAGCAAAGTCTCCAGAATGAATTAAAGTGCTTAACCTTAGTGCATGGTGCTACCCTATTTGTCTCACTTTTAATTTCTATCTCACATGTAAAAATAAAGGATCTCATTTTCATTGTTATCTCTCATCTCACTATTAAATAGTCAGTAGTTACCAGACATTCACGCTAGCCAATGACATAGTATCATCACAGTGTTAGATTTTATAAGTGCATGTATGGGGTGAACTTCGAATGAGAGGTTTATTATTATCCTATACCTAACTGTAGGCATAACCTAATTGGTCCACAATTTGGGCTGAATATTCTAGAAGACCTCCAGGAGCTACGTGTCACACTATACTTGAGAAATCTCTCCCAAATTGTTGCCAAACTTAAGCAATTATTTTCATATCAAAATAACAATAAAAAGTAAATATGAGGGTAAAACAGTAGTTGAAGCTAGATAAAATCTATTAACCTTTCTCAACACTTTCTCTCAGTTTTATACAAAAATGAGTTCATTACCTGCCTTTGTTTACACTTGGATTGTTAAAGTAACTTAATCATGCTCAATGAATTTGTTTCCCTTGCAAATTTAATTTGAGCAATACAAATCAGCACCATTGAGGGAACAACAAAATAACAATTGCAAACTAAGATCGAAATTATCAATATGATGTTATGCTGACGTAGATACAAAAGTCAAAATACATACTCTATAAAATTTTGCAAAAATTCCCCAAGTGACTCTACACACCCCCCCCTTTGCTCAAATTAATTTTCAGACAATAGCTAAAGAGCAGGCCCAGAGACAATGTTTTGGGTGGCTGTTATCATCTTGATGGCCAGTTCACCTTCCCAGGTTTGGACCTCTTGGCTCTCTTGTCACCTGCATCAGCACCTCCTGCTGAGTAACCACCTCATCTTTTAACTGGAGGAACTTGATTGTTGGTTTTTTTTTGAGCTGACAGGGCAATTTTGTCTCAGGTTGTTTAAACGCCAAGTGAAGGTGTCATAGAATTTCTTGTGCAACTTAAGCCCCTTCAGGGCAATAATCAGAGTCATCATGGCATTGGTGTCGTCAGTGCTGATTTCCGTGTCCAGGTAGAAATGCACAAACACTTCCCTCAGTGAGCCCATGGTGGCGGCATGATCCACAAACAGTGAGCAAAAATCTTGTACCTGGCTGAGGGTCATCTGGTCAGGATCAGACACGTTGGCTCTGATCATTGTTATGATTTCAATTCATTTGGTGACATCATAATAACTGGTTATATTCTCTACATGATTGATCCACATGAGATCGCCTACTGCTTGGAAAAGGATCAGAACTCAAGGCCTAATGGCTGAAATCTCCTCATGTATCTTCTTAAGCTACACATGCACTGGCAGTCCTTGGTTAAAGATGTCTTTAATATTAATTTTCCCGTCAATGAATAGGTGTTCAGGGTTCCCTCCAGCCAACAGTTTCTCTCACACTGATTTATACTCCTCTGTTTTACTTAACTGAATGGCTTCCTGCTTGCTGTTGACAAAATTAAGCTTGTTGGAGAAATGAGTGGCCACCTTCCTTTTTTGTTTCCAGACCTTCAACTTGGGTTGGATGAGAGGCGTTTCTATGGTGGGCGGTGGTATACACAAGAGATTCAATGTCCTTATGTTCTTCTCAAGCTCATGATACCCTAAGGCGGCTTCCAAGTGGTCTGTTCCAATTGTGACTGGGTAATTTATCCTCGCTTCTCTCAATGCAGAACTTGCCCCTTAAACCCTTCTGAAACAGGTTATCCACTTGTTTGCTGGAGATACGTATGCGAGCAGTGGTGCATTCCACATCCAGAGCTACTCGTCGCCCTGGGGATTGCAGAATGACCAGCTCCTCCTTAGTAAACATCTTGGTGAGACACCACTTCATGAGTGACAGTACATCTTTATCACAACAGTCGACTAAGATCCTCTTTTGGATTGTGAGGTCTTCTGAGAATTTGCTAGGGTCGTGTTCAATCATAAGTATTTGCTCATCTTCAGTAATTGACCACTGAGGCATCAGCTTGGGAGAGAATACTTGGCCGCCAAACTTTTCCATGTTCACTCACTTGATGAGTTTGCGTACTTGAGGTGAGAGTTGCACCACTGAAGATGCTAGCAGTTCTTCCTCCTTGTAGAATTGTTCAGGCGTCTGCATCACCTGATCAAAGATAGTGATGGGAATGATCCTCACCTCCTTGTTGACTTGCCAAATCAACTCAGTGAATTGTCCATAACCACATTCCAGGTATTTTATATGGTGCAATCTAAAAAAGGATTCGGTTTTAGCAGGGAGGTCATGCCTCTGGATCCTTTCTAAAAATTGGTGGGTAGACCCAGGTAGTCGTTCTATGAATCGTCTTGTACTCATTGGGGCGTTATCTGAATGGAATACGACAAGCTTGGTTTCCTCTGTGGCTCCCCACATGTACTTCTTTACTATGTTGGAGAAAATATTATTGTCCAACAGACAAATGCCTAAATGATTACTGATCAGGATGATGGACATCTTACCAGTTACACTGGTTGCCCCCATCAGTCGGGCATAATATTTTTCAAACTTGTCCATCAGGCACTTCGTCTTTCCCGGTGAAGAGGGAGGATTACATTTGTATAATAGCCAATTCTTTACTTTCCAAGATAGCGGGCAGA
Organism: Hofstenia miamia; assembly: GCA_900660155.1. Taxonomy (NCBI): domain Eukaryota; kingdom Metazoa; phylum Xenacoelomorpha; order Acoela; family Hofsteniidae; genus Hofstenia; species Hofstenia miamia. The sequence goes on from CABFPE010000804.1 coordinate 245,810, forward strand.
CTGCTAGTTTGTGAGTCATTAGTTTGGCTAAAGATGAAAGCTTTTTGTGCGTCATTGGAATTTGTAGCCGTGGTTCTTTTGTGAGGTAGATGGTGAGTACCCAGATGGTGCTGTGAGCATAGATGTCTGGAGAGTTCTTCTCTGCAAATAGGCATTCCTTGAAGTTTTTTCAATCCTGGGTATCATATGATACTTTGATCTCTCTAAGCACTCTTTCAATGGAGGAGTGATAATGGTGTGATGGGCTTATGATGTCTAACTGGGGCCATTCAGACTCAGGGTTAAGGTCAGCTTTGATATCAGACCAGATACTTTTGATCTCGTTGAGGGTCTGTTCACTCTGTGCAAAGGCAAAACTGACGCGCATGACTGTGATGGTGTGGAGGGATGGAGTATGCAGATCCATTACTTCTTTTAAATGCTTGATTTTAGAGTGGTGAATATCAAAATGCGTAATGGATTGATTAGTGGCACTAACATAACTGTGAAGAAAACTAGGAATTTGAGGAACATTCTGGGTGTTCAAGAAACATCCCAAGTTTCAGTGATATCCTGGACTCATGTTGCTGGCATCACTATAGAGGATGGTTGAGGCGTTCTGATCCATCCTCTGCATAAATGGTGTGGGTGAATTGGGCTGAGACAAATCAAGTAAGGGTCCAACAGTACAAGGGGTAACGTTCGGGCTACCAATGCTTGTACAGGGGACACTCCAAATCAGAGAAGTCCCAAAAGTAGGAGAATAAGTAACTGTATGACTCGAATCCATAACAAACTAATAACAGAACAATAATTTCCAATAATTGACAGTAGGGAGTACTTCCACAAACACAAGAGAAAACACGAGGCTCATAGAAATAGTGACAAGTAACAGACCCAATTGGGGAACACAGCAGTATTTGGTAATAAATCCAACACATAAAGCACTAAGAAAGTAAGAAAAAATAAGGAGTTTAACAGATGGCACCAGCCAAACAAGACACACTACGAGTTTCATCATCACCATCCAGGGGTGGAGAAGTCATGTTACACATCAGTTGGTGAACTTACACTGAAGTCTTGCAGCAATCAGGGGAAACAACTACGCACCAAAACCAAAAAACCAACTAACATCCAGAATATCAAAAGGAACAACAAATATAGATAGTTATCACATCAGCGTACTGTCACAGTCGCCGTGTAGAATTGTGGCTGGTAGGATAATTTGACTAGAAAACTAATTGACTCTGCAGAAGGTTTAAGTAGCGTTCATACAAAAACAGCCCTGATTCCAGAGAGTAGAATAAATAGCAAACAACTTATAGATATAACATCGGTAATTCATCCAAGTAAGTAATTACTTTAGGTAAAATCCAAGATCACCAATATGTATGGCTTCCAGCCAAAGCAAAGTCTCCAGAATGAATTAAAGTGCTTAACCTTAGTGACTGGTGCTACCCTATTTGTCTCACTTTTAATTGCTATCTCACATCAAAAAATAAAGGATCTCATTTTCATTGTTATCTCTCATCTCACTATTAAATAGTCTGTAGTTACCAGACATTTGCGCTAGCCAATGGCATAGTATCATCACAGTGTTAGATTTTATAAGTGCATGTACATGGTGAACTTTGAATGAGAGGTTTATTATTATCCTATACCTAACTGTAGGCATAACCTAATTGGTCCACAATTTGGGCTGAATATTCTAGAAGACCTCCAGGAGCTACGTGGCACCCTGTACTTGAGAAAGTGCTCTGAAATTGTCACTGAACTTAAGCGATTATTTTCATATCAAAATAAAATAAAAAGTAAATACGAGGGTAAAACAGTAGTTGAAGCTAGATAATCTATTAACCTTTCTCAACACTTTCTCTCAGTTTTATACAAAAATGAGTTCATTACCTGCCTTTGTTTACACTTGGATTGTTAAAGTAACTTAATCATGCTCAATGAATTCGTTTCCCTTGCAAATTTAATTTGAGCAATACAAATCAGCACCATTGAGGGAACAACAAAATAACAATTGCAAACTAAGATCGAAATTATCAATATGATGTTATGCTGACGTAGATACAAAACTCAAAATAAATATTCTATAAAATTTTGCAAAAATTCCCCAAGTGACTCTACATTAGTGTTACATTAATGATTATACTTTAAGTCATCTTCTGGTTTACATTAAAATTCAGACATTTTGCAAATTTTTATTATAGCACCCTAGTTATATGTGCAAACAAATCATGTTTTGATTGCTGTGACCAGAATATACTCATTTTATAAAGTCACTCTATATTTGTGAGGTACTTTGTAATGTTGTCAGTGTTGTTTAGGTGGGCTTTGCACAAGAGCACACAATAATGTTGATGAATATATATTGTAATTTAGTGTTTCCTGAAAGTAGTAATTATTGTAGGCTAGATTCATTTGCTTCTTTATCTAGCATTAGGTAAATATTTTAGACTATGCTGATTAATTGGAGTAGTATTTATGTGATTGATGTTATTTTTTGGCTAACTTTTTTTGCTTTACTATTATTTGAAAATTTGCACCCTCTTATCAAATGTTATTATTACAGTGTATATATAATAAATATTTTTGTAGGGGTACTTTGTTGTTCCATATTTCACATGGTTGTGCTTGTCATAACAAGGATTTCAAAAGAAAATTTTCTTCAGTTTGTAAATACTGTCTGGTTTTGTAATTTTGGAATATGCTTACAAGAAGCATTTTTTTAATCTCACAGTGAGCCTCATCTACTTTTGTTTTAGTTCCACTAATCTGGTAGCTGTGATATATTGTTTTATAAGTGCTGGCTAGCTAGAGATATTAAATCTTGCTCAACTATCAGTGAAAAGGGGTTTCATAATAGTGCTTCTTTCTTGTATGCAGTTTTTTATTGGGTGTGTAATATGTGTTTGTATTGGTGAGAGTGTTTTTAGTCAGTCAATTGACTGCCTCTATATATTTGATATGCATTGAAGTACACTTGGAGGTTTTTTTGTCATGACATTTTATGTTTTTTCAAAATATACTTTATAGTTTGTGTATGTCTCACTTTGTGATCCCATTTCTATCTGAATGCTGGAAATTAGAGGTGTGGGATGCTTAATGAAAAAATAAACAACTTCCCTACTATTCCGCATGAAACCAGTGTTGAGGCTGCATCTAGTCTTCACTTTCAGGTAGAGCACTGTCCAGAATCATGTCAGGATCACCATGTAGCAACCTATGATGTCAAAATCCTTGGTAAAATTATCACCAATTAGTAACTCTCTAGAATATTAAAAGTGAGATTAAATAATTTGGCTTGCCGACTATAAGCTAACCTATTTTATTTTAGTGTAAAAGAAAATGGTTCCTAACATTAGTGGTGAGCAGTTGAAGCAATGTTCTTGTTGTGATATAGTTTTAGTGGCCTAATAAAGGAAGAGATTCTCTACTAATTAAGATTGGCAACAAATCCAGCTAAATAGTTTTCTATGGATAATTGATCTCCCCCTTTTCTGCAGTTATGCTTGTAATTTTCAGCTCATTAATAAATAAAATACTAGATGCATTTCTCAAGCCCTTGGCATAATATCATCACTTGGCAGTAGCATGATTTGAAACATGTTAATGAAATGTGAGGCTGCTTGATAAATGTAGCTCAACTATCTGTACATGCACTCTATCATAATTTTAGTTGATCTAGTGCTACTAAATAAAACTAATCTTTTTTAGATAACTTCCTCAAGCCTCCATCAGTATGTCTAAGAAATAATCAAACATAATAAATAAAAATGTTGTGTAAAATAAACTTAAAGCTGAGGTAACAATTTGGTTTACGAAAAATAACTACCTGTTAGATTTTGTGTACAAATCAGCAGATTTCTACTTTCTAGTAACTATTTAAATTAACATAATTGTAAATTGGTAGAACTCAAAATAGGCTGTCTGTTCTTATTTGATAATGCACTGAAATTTTAATTACTATTGTACATAGATATCTACACAAATATTTAAATTAAATGAAAAACAAAAACTAAAGTAGCAAATCAGTACATGAGAAAGTGCAATAATACAATTTGTATTTAAGCACAATTTGTATCATAAAATTGCAGACAAGTGTTACCCCAACTAGTTTTTGGTGAATGTATTGGCCCACATTGCACTCCGGGCAAATCATGCTTTTTGTGGCAATGTTGCAGTAAGATTAATGAATATCTAAGAATTTTAATTAAGCAGCACGTAGCAATATATGTATAGATTAGCTATCTAAAATATAAATTCTTTTATCCAAGCTCTTGAGAAAAACTATGGTGCATTGGTTACAAATCCCATAGTATCTAGAACCCATATATGTATATATATACATATATGGGTTTTGGATATAAAGCTTTAAAATATCTACCCTGAGTTTGATACAAAAAAATATATACAGGCTCTAGATATTATGGTGGAGGGCGCTGGATATAGGTCAAAAAATTTTTTTTGAAAAAACTTGAAACTCATACATAAGAAATTAGAACCTTATTCGAAATGCACAATGTAACATTTTTTAGATAAAGTGAATTATTATAGCTTTGCATTAAAAAGGTGGTGGATAGAAATCCCATTCTATTTAGAGCCCATATAGGTATATATATATATATATATGTGTGTGTATTCCTGTATATACATGTATATATATATATATATATATATATATATATATATATATATATATCAATTTTGAAATAATCCCAAACAATTTTTAAGGATCTAGTCATATGAATAATAAATTCTTTAACTGCTGATTCTAGTTGGCACTAAATT
>CABFPE010000804.1:250841-263426 GCA_900660155.1 Hofstenia miamia
ATATATATATATATATATATATATGCCTTTGTAAAGAGCAAATGATTTTCACTTTTTGGACACAACTATTGGAGGAAGTGTTGAATCACTATATAATAATTAGTTCTAGTGTATTGCTGGGGGTAAAGTAGAACAAATATTTTTTTAAAAAATGCGTAATCTAACCAATCCTAATATTCAGAGATTCAAAAAGCTGAAAACCCATGGGGGCAACATCTAAACTTAACTGTTTATATTTTGATAGATTATTGAAGAATTGGTGCAATAATGAGGACAGGGGCTTTGACTTCCTTCGGAAGGTAGATTACAATGCATTCATTTTTTTCATTATTTCTAAGGGCTGGGTTACCATAGATTGACTTTAATAAATAAAGAAGGGAGTCAGGGCCTTTATTTTAATTGTAGGAATGCATTGTTACATAGACCACCAAATGCCTTTTGACAGAGAAAGACTGTGATATCAACTGGTTGCAGGTAATAAACAAAGTGAAAGAGGAGACTCTCATCTAGCTTGTATTAATTTCAGATTTTAAATGTTATGAATTTATGGGCTATTAGCATTAAAAATATATTCATAAACCACCAAAATTAGTAATATTTCTAAGAATTTTAATGGTAAGCAGTTTAAAAACATAAAAATTTTGATTTTGTAGAATGATAGATTCCTTGGGACATAATTTAATCATGAATTATATTTCTTTAAAATATATATATATATATAATATAATTCAATAATGCAGCTTACAACTTGATTAATAAAGCAATAAATACTGCAAATGCTAAAAATGTTACAGGGGATATGAAATTCTTATTAAATACGTCATTGAAAAATTCAATAATTAAAAACATACAAATTGTTCGTTGATATTGGTTTTCATAGAATTCCTCTTTTGATTCATAGTGCTCACTGTGATATTCTGTTTCAGATGAAAAATTTGAGCCTCTACAAGACAGACCTCCATGATAAGATTGTAGTGAGCATTCTCGAAATCTTGTCCTATTAAATAGGTATAACAAAAAACATGTTATTTCTTCACCAATTATAAAATTCAGTATGGAGCAATTCCTTTTCATTGACAATTTCAATGCTTATATTGAAAATGACTTGGTTTGCATGCTACTTTGTAAATATTTGATACACAGTTAATAAAATACACTATATATTATATAATGGTAAAAAAACTATTTATAAAACAGTTGCCCTGACTGCTGAAGCTGGTACAATGTAACTGTTGGTAAATATATTTGATTTACACATATTGTTCTACTGAAAACTGACTTTTTGTCATAAATTGAAGAGCATAAATGCGCAAATAGAATTTCTTATAAAATGTAAGCAAACTAAATATGCAATATAAATAATATTATATATATATATATATATAAATTTAGGGGTGTCTATCCATGTTCTGAGCTCAATGTAAGAAATCAATAATAGTTTTAAAATATTTGTATCTCTGATTGTGATTGTCCGTGTAATATTGCACTTTTCAAATTTTTTTCTAAATTTTTGTAATATTTTAACTCCAATCTCATTCTCTAAATCCTTCTTTTAAAATTAGCTGCTGCTTAATGAAAACTATTATGAAATATACTGCTGGAAATAAATTTATCATGGATTTACTTTTAAGAAATCATTTATATACTTATATATTTGGTCAGCAAAGTTTTAAATTTAAAAAAATGGATGTATACCAATTGATTGGCATTTTAGTGGATTGAAAGGAACTCAGTAAAATAGAATGTATTCTTCATATATATAAAAGCATTTTTTTACTATAAATAATGGTAGATAGTTTGAAAAACAAGATTGTGTGTGTGTTTAGTTTATTGATTATTTGCTTTAATTCACAAAAAAAATAAATTAAAACAAAATTTAGAGTTTTGTTTGAATAGGCATATATGTTTTTGATATGTTTCATGAGAATCAAAATGAAAAGTTTTATATTTGCAAAAGTTTTACTTAAAGTGTTTACTATTGGATTCATTGTTCCATAAAGCTTATTTTTAGCATGTATTTTCTTAATGCTAATAACTGAACTATAAATTTTTCCAATAGTTTAGCTAACAAATTTTCATTGATTTGATTTCTTCAATTGGTCAAAAGATTTCTGTATATTTGCATATCAGTTCTCTTTGCTCTGTGTTTTTATCAATTGCTTTACATTCTCATAATAAAAGTCAAAGCAATGTATTTGCTAAAGGATACAATTAAACTACAAACTTAATATAAAGTATATAATAATAATGACTTTATGTGATTCTATGTATGTGGTAAGCTTAGTGTAAAAAGTTAGTAAATGTGTTTAGCATGCTTGTATCTCTAATTGTATTTTGTTGATGTAAAAATACAATTTTTTTTTAAAAATTTTTCTGTAAATTTTTACTCAATTTCATTTTCCTAATCATTCCAAATATTAGATTCTGCTTGATAAAAACTAGCAAAGGAAATATTGTTGCAAATAAATTTATGTGATTGCAGATTTACTATTAAGTAATTAGCAAGAAAAGATATTGATTCTTTGCCATATGTGCGTTAAATAAAATTGAAGCTGCATGGAATTGTTCTTGATATAGTGGAGATAATATATTATATATATATATATATATATATATATATATAATTATACTTTCGCCTGTATTCACTGACATGATCATGCTTTCATTCAAAATTTAATGTTTTTAGTGACCAAATCAAAGTATTGAAATAAATAGTGGCTTTTGTTTTAAAATAAATGTTAAAATGAACAATAATGTAATTGCAGCAAACTAAAGTTATGTAATAATTGAATATGATGTTCTTGTCCTAAATTTCTAAGGTGGTACACACATCTAATACCAGAAGTCATGTTTTGTAACTTTTTAGGGAAAAATTTATTAAATTTTAAATCTTTGTCAATTTCAAAACCTAAATATGTACCATGATCACTTTGTTTTAATTAACACAGCTAGCAATTAATTCCATCTTGTTTGTTATTTTTTTATGGAATCAGAGGCAATATGACATGCATTTTTTCAACATAAACTTTTAATTGAATGGATGAGAAATACCTAGAAAGAATTTCAATATCACTTTGTAAACTTTTTGTGGCCCTAAATGCATCATTATCTGTATTTATGAGAAAAGTATTATCAGCAAATTGATATATTTCACTATGTTTTACATGTTTAATTATGTCATTTATATATATTGCAAATAAATTTGGCCCTAGTACTGTGCCTTGAGCCACTCCTCAGCTGGATGTATTATAATTAGGTGTCATATGATTCATTAATAAATTTAATTTTCTGTTTCTAATCAACTCATAACATGATAAATGCTGAAGATGAAACTGATTATGATCTACATATTAAAACTCTAGGCAAACATCTCAATAATGAGAATACAAATGCATCATGTGCTCATTTACAACACCAAAAATAGCAGACAACAACAGCATTACATCTTACAAGTTGTTGTTTTCCAAAACTATCAATAAAAGAATGCAGATATTACAAACAAGAGCTATGCTCTTTTATTCATGCTGGCATGTCACATATTGAAAAGATGCTTTTACAATAAGTGTGACATTAATGATCTGTTTCACTTTCCCATGTGCAAGGAGGACTTTGGTTTTAAAACATCAAAACTACTCTTTATTAGTAGCCAGAGATCAAAGAACATGAAAATTGAATCTACTTTAAAAACCAAACTCATTGTTCAGAACAAGATATGGTGTAAAATTAAGGTCAATAAGTCCACACAACTGAGAACTGTCAACTGTCATTTATGAAATGGGCAACAATGATTATCACTGCCAAGGATGCAGAAGCAATACTAACTGAAAGATTTAAACAAACAATGGCACCATCTCCAAATGGCAACTTTGGTGTTGCAGATCTGTCAGAGAGTAATAGTGTCAATTCAAATGCAACTGTACATACAGTTTAAACATATATTTCAATGTAAACTAAATATATTACAATGACAAAAAATTAAAAAACCTATTCCTGATCCTTTCTAATTTTACAATTAAATGTAAGGAAATATGAATTGGGGTGCCCTAAAAGTAGAGAAGTATGCCTTTGATGCTCCCATTGTATTCAGAAAATATTCTTTAAGAGTAATTTTGGGATATAGAGACTGCTGTAGTTTATTTGATAATTCATTAAATAAGTCTGCTCCTCCAGTGAAAAGGTTGCTAATGTTATTGTAGAATCAATGGTTTGAATCTAGAGAAAACTATGCCATAGGACTTAATGTCAAAGCAGAAGGTCTCTGAGGGGAACATTTACTAGATCAACAGTGATTCCAACTAATAATAAAACACAATTTAACTGAACTTTTTTCACTATTTACAGATGCTTTGGTGTGTCTTATATACAGTGCATATTACCAATATGTACAAACATATAAACAACTATTCACAAGTAAACATGAAAGGATGCATGAGCTGGACAATACTAGAACCAGTACCTGCAAATGTTACACTATACCTATTTCTTTTTAGTTGTGTTTTTATGTGAAATCATTTGTTGAATATGTGATTTTGGCTTGGCAGTGAAATTTTAAAGATGATATTGTTTGAAAATAATATGCCAATAAAGTACAGCAGTGTTAAATAGCTTACATAATTTATGGCTTTCATAATTTTGAAAACAACATAGTATTTGGACACATGTACAAATCATGGAATTTTGGAAGTTGATTGTCTAATTAATTACAGTACCTAGCTTTTTCCAAGTTAATTTGTGTTAATTGTTGCAGAGTATTTATCCATTCATTGCCATGCTGTGTCTTTTGCTTATAATTTATTTAATTAAAAAAATTTTGTGGCATATATTTTGAAAAATTTCTAATGGTAGAATTGAATCATGTAATTTTAGAAATTTTTCTTTTGATTTGAAATCATCAAAAATCAGAAATGTACGTATTTTAGCTCAAAGATAATTAGCAATGCCATTTACTTTAATTTGATAGTCATCAATTTTTTTTGTTTTTTCTAAACTTTAGTTTATTTTTTTCAATCCAAAGCTTAATTTTTTATAAAATAGTTTATTTATAATGGATTTATAGTAAATTATTAGGCTTTTAGAATGGCTTCAACTTTCCATCCAATCTTTCATTCTACATAATTGACCAGTGCAAATCAAGAAGTACAATTAGTTCTTGGAATCATGCAATAAAGTATAGAAAGAGTGAAAGTATAGCTAAATTAAGTCTATCTCAGCCCGGTGCAGATTCTACATTTGACTGTGATAGGATGCCTGATGCATGCAAAAAAGGACTAAAAAAGTGTTACTGAGTTAAGATAGGTGTTTCTTAGGAAAATTTCTTTTTAAATTAAAAAGTCAAGAAATTAAATAGCAAATTACAAACTCTCAGACATCAGTGACAAACAAAATCAAAACCCAGAAGCAATTAAGGAAGTTATAATATCAAAGAGCTAAACAGGAAACATGAATGAAGCAGTCCAAAAGGAAGGAATGACAAGACTTTGGGCTGAAAGAGATTAATCTAAGCTAAAATGCAAGATGGCAAACCCACAAAAAGATGAAAACAAAATCAAAGCCCCAACAGCATCCTCTCAACAAGTGGAGACTACCCAAACACAAGAAATGGCATTGCTACCCAAGAATGAAGTATCCCCTACAGACTTAGTGTTACAGTCAGTACCAATAGACAGTCAATATACAATTGCAGAATTAGCCACATTAGTCAGATGAAAATTTTTGAAAACATGACAGAGCTAGAATCAGCAAAACTTGAAAAAGAAAAATGGCTTGAAGAAATTAGAAATGATACTTGCCTAAGGTTAAGCAAGCAAAGAAACATGTTCCAAAGGCAAATCAAAATGCTAAATGAGGCTACTAAAAAGCAAGAGCAAAAATTAGCAACAATGGATGGCTAAGTTGCATGAGGAAAACATCAGATTGAAAGAAAAAATGAAACTAAGCAATTAGTAATCAACAATCTAAGAGACAAAATTAGACTAATAAATGTTAAATGAAAATAAAAAAATGAGTGTCAAGAATTAGAAGACATAGAAATCATTGTAGAAGAAAAATCAGAAAGACAGAACTGTGCACCTCTGAATGAAGATAAAGAGATTGAAATCAAAAGGGAGAAACAAAAAGCAAATGAATCATAAAAGGAATTTATGGAAAAATCAATTAAAATCATACCACAGAAATTAAAACAGGAATGTGACAGAAACCTGAATCTGAACCTAAGTTCAAAACAAATTATAGAAAATTGGTAGGTGAGAAGCAAGAGTACTATAATGATGGAAACATTAAAAATCAGTACTGAATGGTACTGAATAGCAAGGACTATCAAGGAAATTACATGTCACAGGTTAAAAGAATGGTAAGATTAAATTGCATCTTTAAACTGGATTGTAATTAATCAAAAAATCAAAAATTCATTTAACACTATTTATATCCATAAAACTTAAATTTATTTCATGTAGCAAAAGCAAGCTTATCATTGAAGCAATACAATAAGTAACTAATAATAGATCAATTGTTTGTAACAGAGTTTGTAAATTAAATAACAAAACATCCAAATTGAAAGAAGTATCATCATCAATATTAATTTGCACCATCCAATTATGTTAAGGTGAAGTCAATACCACTTTGCCCAACTAGAACTACAAGCATAAAAAAAATCTCAAATAATTAATGTAGTAAAAAAAGAGAACTTAACTCTACTACAACTTTATTGTTAATGACTTTTCTAGCAACATATAGTTATTTGCAATAATTATATACAGGTTATCTAAAATCAGTAGAATCAATTAGAGGTCCTACATACTAATTTTTTTCTTGATCAGAGTGAAATTTTTAAATGTATTGTTTGAGACATTTTGGTTGAAAGTCAAGCAAATAACTTTCAGCCAATAAATTTTTTTGCAATAATCTTTTTTGACCTGTTTTTCCTTCAATAATTGTTTTTAAAATTTCACAAATAATAATCTCTAAATAAAATTGCATTAAAATTGGTCAGAAAAGTGTACATTTCAGTTTGCACCTTTTTACATTAGGTGAGGCTGGCAAGAATGCCTTTCAGTTTGTGTTCTGACATTTTATTTAATTTAGATAAAATATTTAATTAAGATAAAATTGAAAAAAAGTTCATTATGTTATCTAAAACCAATATGGAATTAATTTGAAAAAAATAATACTACTCAATAACATCTAAAATGGTTTAAGCATCACTGCAATTCTCAACAAAAGTGACAAATTCATTACCATCAAACCAAATCAACTGACAATAATTGGAAAAATTGGTAACTATGCTGAAACAACTGCTATGCTGTGGTGAAAACTCACATATTGATTCTACTTACATCAAAATCCCACTAATAGCAAAAGAAACTCATCCACATCTTAAAGCAAATGAAATTCAAAACATCAATAGAATACTTGAAAACAACTCACATATTTTCAGCAATGGTGAGATGAGTGTGAGAAAAGCCATAGGTGTACAACATGAAATCAACATCACCTCTGATAAGCCTATTCATTAATGCTTTTGCAGAGTACCTGAACATCACCAGGATGAATATTCTTATGCTATTACTGAATTAATCAATAACAGCATCATAAGAAAAAGCAAATGTTCATATACTTCTCCTACCATGTCTATCAAAATGGAGACAAACTTTGTTTTTGTATAAACTTCAGAATACCAAATGATGTCACAAAGAGGTGAAGCTATTCTCTACAGTGCTGCATAATTTAGGATCTTTACAAAAATAGATCTATGCAAAGCCTGTTGGCAAGTACCTATGGGAGAATCTGATGTTAAAAAAACCAGCTTTTATAACACTCTTTTCAAATGGCTGTACATAGCACTTGGTCTGTGTATTGCTTCTACACTTCAGTGCAACGTAATATCAGTAATTCTCAGGAATAAACAGAAATTAGAACCTGGCATATCATCATATATCAACAATATTATATCAGCCACTAAGAGTGCCAAAAATTAAACAGAATCTTACAACTAGTGTATAAATCTGGTTTATACATTAATGCCAAAAATGCCACATATTTACTTGTTCACAATGTACAACCTGGTAACATCAGAATGAAGGACAATGCCAAACTCATTACCAAAAAAATCAAGCAGCCCCATAGCAAAAAGATTTACAACATGTTCCTAGCTTTATAAACAAGTATGACATGTTGATGCAACAACTAGCTGAAAAACACACAACATATCAAATCTGCTCAAAAGAAAGAATGACTTCATATGAAGCTGGAACAACAGAATTTACTAAACAACATCAAAGAAAGATGAAATTAATCTAAACACTTAGCACCCAAAAACCTAGCAAACACTACATTCTAGAAACTGATGCTAGCACTGTAGTGATCAGTTCAACACCAATTCAAATTCAAGATAGAGAAGAAAATCCCAATACAATACTTTTCAGCAAAACTACAAGCTAGTGAAAAGAATTACAGACGAGTAAACCTCATGATGCTACCACTAATTGAGTCACTCAAAGGCTTTCAACACTTTTCCATTGGAGAGACCAACTTTATGGAAGGCACTGATAACACTAGCCTGTGTTGTCTCAAAAATACTGTGGTGACCAAAAGACTATTACCTCCAGATGGATTGAATATCTTAGTGATTTTTCTTTTTCTATATAACATAGAAAGGTTTACTACAATGTAACACTGTTCTATGGACAGCCTTACCTCAATGCTAGCAAGATGATAAGAAAAATGCATGAAACAAAAAAATTTAAATTAATACCAACTCAAAAGAATCTCTGATCTCTTAAGTACAAATGAAAACCAAATTAGTTACCATGTTTTACCTAGAATAATCTATGCAGAAAAGCAATCCAAAATCAGCACACTAATCTTCTACACAGAATGGATGTGCTTGAGTCTCACTTGAAAATACTTGCATAGCACAATCCACAAAAACTCAAACACAATATTGCTCTAAGCAACACAAACAAATTTTTTAGAAAACAAGAAAGCTTGTGTAAAAATCTCATCTATAAACATCAATTAGACATATTTAGTGATTGTCTGCTTTCTTAAAAGGAAGACACAGCTGACAAAAACTAGTTGACCCTCATCCTCATACAAACACAATTAGTGTCACATGCTTCTTCCTTTATATTGAAAAAGAATATTAACCTATAACTGATAATATACTGGATCTTAAAGAATGCCTAAAACATTTCCATTTTCCATGTTATCCAGTGATTAACTTTGGAACATATCATGATATCCTTAAAGAAAGTGTTACTAATATAATATTAATAAACATATTATTTTACAGAAACTTCCCTCAATTCTGCATACCTACAGAGGATAACCCTGCACTAGATGTACTACAACAATTTCAAATACATTAAATCCTTTATCCCTGTAATAAACTGTAGAATCTGTACAAGGTGATTTATAGACATAATTTGGTAAAGCTATAAAAATTTCCAGTAATTAATCTGTAAACTAACTGTACTATTCCAGTAAATCCAGCTTCCCATTCTTAGCAAGGGAAGGTGTTACTAACAACTTGTTTAGATTGAAAGTGGCATGATGTTATCAGGGTCAGAACCTGAAGCAAAGCACTGAAGCTCAAAGAGGAACAAGGAGTGTTAAGGCATCACAGTGGAAGCCATCATGACTCACAAACAAAGCTCATGACATAAAAATGTCTTAGTGATTGCATGTTGTAAATCCCTAGCAATTTAGTGTATTCTTGTGATTACCAATAATAGCAATAAATGAAACTTTCCAACCATTTGGCATTGGCTTATTATTAACCCTACATATAGATAGCCCTACATGTATATAGATACAACTACACCCTGAATACATGTGAACAATCAATGCAGTTGGCAGAAATGGGAGATTTGACAGTCATACTTGAGGATCACATATAAAACTGCCTAAGATGAAAATTACAATTAACAACATGTAATATAGTTCAGAGCTAGTATGTATAATAAAGTTTGGATCTAAAAAGGGCTAGCCTAAAGGTAGCTATTCAACTATTTAATGACATGAGTTATAATAATGAATGAATTTGTTTGAAAGCTACAACAAAATAAAAACCTCTACACATAGACTTAACTTATAAACACATGGTGGAGGAAGTCACCAGCTACCAGACACACTACATTGTGAATAGCTGTATGTGTGTCAACTCCAAAGAATCACTTTAGTCAAAGACATGGGACCACCAGGTACTACTCACATGCTTAGATATTTAGCTTGCATAATCAAAACAGTAATTCAAAATAAGAAATTGAATTAGGTAAATTCATCACCAAATAATTCCACTTTTAGCTATTAATAATCATTATTGCATAAACAATTAAACAATCACCATGTACCTGTTTTTAGTTCAAATTTGTTTCAACTTTGCTAATTTGTTCATCTGCTTTTGATTAAGCAACATCATCTAATTAGTTTTAGTGATTTGGTCCTTTGTAATTTTGCCAATTGTTTTGCCAATAAACTTAATATAAAAACTGCACAAATCCCTATTTCTCCTATCTAATGCAACCTAAATAACTGGCTCTTATTTGACGTATTCATTACAAAATCACTTCTCAAAGAAAGAAGAAAAAACATTGATCATTTTTAAATATAACTATCTAATGCTGGCAACTATGAAAACCCATTTAGTCACTTTCCATCATTATCATTCAAAATAAACTAGGCATTCATGAGAAAGACAATGGTAGTTTTCATTTCAATAAAAAAAAGAAACTCATATTCAGAGACTATAATAATGAAAGCTCACCCAATTGTATGGAAATACTATTTCTACATGAACCCTGCAGTACAAAAGAGTTCATTAAAAATGTAAGAACCTCAGCACATTTGACAACATTGTTGAACTGTTTATGTATCTATGCCAATACTATCTGGAATACTAATTTATCTCAATACATTTCAATACTGAAGCAACTGATGCTGAAAAACACTATGTAATCTTTAAGAAACTACACCTCAGTCAAACTGAAAACTATGTTTCAGCTTTAAGAAAAGAAAGAGTTACTCAATACTAACTTCCTAGGAAGGTCACTTTGCCTGCAAGATGAAATAGACAAAGTAACTAACTAGAAGAATGAGGTGATTAAAACACATATTTGGACACATGGGGAGCATCAAACTTACTTATGGAAAAAACATTTCTCAACAATATGCATCAAATCAGCATAACTTCTGTCACTCAAATATATGTGAAAATCTTGTAGGTTGAACTCACTAAAATTCACTTTTCATAGAAAGTTACACTAAAGTTAGCTTTTTGTATAGAATGCAACAGTCCCTGATTCCACCTTCAATGCAAACAGAACACACAAATAAACCAGCTCCCTGCAACTTCTAAACAAAATCAATAATAAATATTGCAATTACCCAAGATCATTTGGCAATGCAAAAATCACATCTACCACAGAAACTGGCTAGAACTGGAAAAGAAAGTAGCCACTCAGAGCACCTTATGTATCCCTCACCTATTATGACACTCCTCATAATTACACAATGCTGTAAGGATAAAAAGATCTCTCTAGCCAAAAATAGAATATCTTGCATTGACATCTATCACAATAATGCTATGAAAATCCTGGAATTTTAATAAATTTGAAAATTATAAAAAGGCTATCCACATCTTGACAGAAAGTGAACCCATTCATAAACAATTTGAGAAAATGAAAGAAAGAATACAGCAATTTAAAGTAAAAAACCATACATTACTTCCAAAAGCCAATAGCTCAATTTGGGTGAATTTGTAGAAAGAAGATGTCTCAAAATGTGTGGAAATCATAACATGATCAATGCAAGCATAAATGAGCCAGATAAAAAGATAGAGAGCCTAATAATAAAACACATAAATTTTCTTTGCCAGAATACAAATCACCATACCAAACTTCTAAACATCTTTAAGTTGTTCTTCCCCAACAGCAAGTTAAACATTGACAAAGCACATCCTGGCAATATTAACACTAAAACGACACAAAGGTCAAAAATATTATTGACAATTCTAAAACCTCCATCAATCTGTCACTCTACCAAAACGCATAATGATCTAAAATCCATTAATTACAAAAATGCTATGACTACTGAACTAGAAACCTTCTTATTCCTCTCCCAAGTAGCATGAAATGACACCAAAATGGTTCAACTTTTGGTGAAAACTGAGAAAATATTGAAACTGATGAAACACTGTTCCAATAAAAACATTTTTCAGTTTACACACTGTAAAAAAAACTTACCAATTGTTTTCAACAATCTTTTGCTCAAAAAACTTTTCTTTTGTGCTCTTCAATCAGAAATAAATCTTCTCTTTCCTCTGTCAACCTTAAAATGGTCGGGTGTGTAGCATCAGCTGCCTCAGAACTGAAAAAGACCTCCCAAATGCCATACAAACTCTCTTCTATTCAATTTTCACTGCGATTTGATATCACGTAGCTCCAGATTAGAAGAACACAGACACTTTATACACATGTTTTTTATTAAATTTAGCATTTATCAATATTGTATGTAAATATACTTGTACGTCTTTAGAAGAGGTTGTGATAAATTTATTTAAATTTCACTATATATATATATATATATATA
>CABFPE010000805.1:22901-36721 GCA_900660155.1 Hofstenia miamia
GTTTAGTAGTGGTCTGGATCCATCACAGGGAACAATTCAAGGGTCTCTTTGCCAGATCACGAAAGTGCACTTAAGTTAGGTATAGGGGTTTTTCTCTTGATTAGCTGACTAGCATTTCTAACTACATGTATTAGATAATTAACCTTCAACAAATGGTTGGATAGCCAAACCTTAGGGACTATATTAATATATTTTCAGATCCAAATTAAGTGACCTATAATCAACTGATAATGACTTTACATTTAGTAATCATAAATGTAAGTTAGGAAGTTGTTCAATATTTGTTTATTTAATAAAGCCAATAAATTTTGGTAATGGCTACATGTAATATTGAATGAACAACTAGTGACAGTTTCTGGTTGCAAATAGATATAACACTTTCACTCAATAGAGATTAAGTCGAGTTGTGTCATGCCTTGAGTAAGCACCGAGCTAATGTAGGGTACACATAAGCTATCTTGATTGAGCTGAGAAGTGGCACTCAAGCATTGGAAGGAATGGTGAAATTGGATGTGGAGATCTGCTTCAGGCAGACGCCCAATGAAAGATCAATGCAGAGGTTACCGCTTTAGTTTGTCACCTAAAAAGTGAACAGTTATTTATGGTTATGTAATGTAATAGAAGAAACTTAGCAAGCAGTAACAATAAGTAAATCCTTCCCGCAATAACACAGCCAATGTTACAAGGTAACAGTGAATCAACAGTGATAAAGCCTGGTAGAGGATATTACAATATGCTGGTGTGTAGTTGTCATCTCCAACTAACATGGGGGTGTATGCAATATTTGATCCTCTACAAGTTATAGCAACTTGATGGAGCCCTCTAAATTTATATGAAAATGCATTTTCAAACATCACATCTGTAAACTGGTGATTTGGAACAATTTCCAAGGCAGTTCTTCTAACAGGTTTAATGGAAAAAACATATTATCTAGTGAGCATGTTCTGTCATTGTGGAATTATAAATGTACATGTAAGAATTCTTGTAAAGTAGTATGTAGCAGAGGGTCAAATGTATTTTTTCAATTGCCAAGTGCACACTTTTAGTAACTCTATGCTTTATTAGAGTTGGAAGGCACCTGTTATTTGGATATAGCAATCTATTGTAGAATGCTGGAATTGTGGTAGAAGCACATGCAACACTCAGCAAGCATTCTATTTTTAGAAATATTATATAACCAATGAAACTACTAGTTATTATGTACTTCAATCTTTTGAGAAAACAAGAGCATGTTCATTCCATAGGTTAACAAGTATTCAGAGAACAATTTAATTCCAAACTTCTTCTTACAGAATCATGGGGTCCAGCCAAAGTGATGAACCATTTCTAACACCTAATTCTCAACTCATTTTAGACTAGAGAAAATACAACAATTATAGCTACATGCAAACCATGCTTCCTAACTGTACTCATCCTTATACCTAATACCTACTATCACTCAGACCATTTAAAGCCTCTAGTTATCCTACCTTTCACCCAAAATTATACTCTAAGCATTGATCATACTGATCAATATCATAATATAAATAAATATAGTAAAATGTAATAAAGGGGCAATTTGGGAAAAATCTATTTCTGAAAAATGCTAAAATAGAAAGTTAATTAACTATACAGTTGGGGAAATCTGTAATAACAAAAGAGAAAGAAACCAGAAGATAGGTTAGCAAAATTTAAATTAACAGAATTCACAACTTCTGCATATTTACAAATATTAGCAAACAATAAACTCACTTATTATCAGACAGTGAGTAATAGCGGAAAAAATTAACAAATGATACAGTGATATCTGATTTTTAAATTACACAAGCAAAATTGATTACTCATACAAGTGACCAATCAAAATACAAAGGGATATTAAATCATTAATTGTAGAATGACTATCATCAAATATTATTAAATCTACAGAAATTGTCATTTTACAAAAATGATGCAAGTATACTACACTATATCTCCATCTGAAATTAGGGAAAATCATCTTGTGTTCTTAAAAGCTTTAGCTGAATATCAACACTGGGTATTAGAAATGTTTCATATTTCAAAAAAACCAATTGCACGAGGGCCACAGAAGCTAGTCACCTGGCTTTCCCTGGTTAGCACTCTACATCTAAACTGCCTCTCTTTTTAGTCACATTCTTTCATCAGTTTATCTGACTGTTTTTCATAATAATACCTGCTTGACATTAATATTGAAGTCTTGTTGACTGCACTTTTAGATAGTTCATTGGTGATCATAACCATATGAGGCCCTACCACATCACCTGTATGTAGTAAAACACCATGTGCATATAAACTATAATTGTAGCATAATCCAAAATTAAGCAAGTTGCTAAAGACAACAGTCAGTCAAAGAAGAATTACAATTGAACTGAAATTTAATTAAAAAATTAATTATAAATTAATTATCATTTTAGATTAATATTGTATAATGCAACTAAGAAATTATCAGTGAAAAGATTAATAACTAGTATTTAATGATTCAACTAATTTGGCAAAACAAAGGGGGTGAATTCACTTCCATTATTTTTAGCCATCTTGGCAGATGAATAATTTGAAATTTAAAAATCAACAGGTACTTTTTGAACTTAGATATTAATAGAGCAAAATAATTGTAAAATTTGTATCAGGTATTATATATATAATATATTTAGGTAAAGGCTATTCATGTTTTAAATTAGATAAGCAGTTAGTAACAATCAAAGTTGCAAGTATATAGCATGCTTTACAAACTGAGACTAAGTTGAATGGTGTCAAGCCTGAAGCAAGCACCAAGCTAGAATAGGGCACACATAAATTGCTTTGCTGAGCTGAGCAATGGAACCCATTCAATGAAAACTGAAAGAAATGGCTGGTTATTGATTTGGAGATCAGCTTTGGACCGGAGGCCCAACCATCAATCACTGGCAAAGATGCTGCAAGGCTTTCTCACCTAAATAGTGTTTGTTAAATCATCCACTAATTATAGTTATCAGAGTTTAGTAATATAAAATCCAAGCAGTTTAAGAACAGTACATCTCTACCTACTAGTATACCAGTTATGTTGTAAAAATGGAGAAATTGGATATTGAAGCCTGGTAGAAGATGCTACATAATTGCTAAACAATGAATGTAAGGTGTTATTTGCTAAATAAACTTGATGTTGTTTTGAATTGTCTGCATCATCCCAAACTAGGTTCCCACCATCACTTTTGTGGACAGTTTTCACCAACCAAGATGTATTCTCTGCAAATCAATGTACTCATTTTGCTCTGACCCAAGATTAAGTTCAATTACTGGTCCATTAAAACCAGAAGCTGGGAAATATTCCTGTGTACCATTAAAGTTTACCAACACCTTATCACATTTGAAAATATCCAAGCAAGAATGAGTGAATGTGGTCATGACAGGGATCAAACTAATATCAACTCTCAATGTGTACATCTATTTATACAAAATTCTTAAAAATATCAGTTTTCTTTATGGCAGGTTTCTTTTTCACTATGTGTGGACTAGGTTTATGTTGTTTTTTTGCAGTGGAAACTGCAAATTGTTTAATTCCAAGTTTTTTATTAATTGTTTTTGTTATCCTCCCTGGCTATGAGAAGTTATTACTGCTTTGTTCATGATTTCTACATTGTTTAATAAATTGATTCCTGACTGTGTTTCTTGCTACATTGGTAATTCTATGTTTTAAGACTTTTTTCACATTTTCACTAGAGACTATATTATTTAAACCCAAACTTGATTCACCCAAAATCTCATTACTGATATTACTTAATACATTTTTCCAGGGCAGAATCATTTTCAATGCTAGTGGTATAGTAACTCATCCAAGTTAAGTAATCAGTTCAAAGTCTTTCTGTTGAGTTATTGCTGTAGGGTTTCTACCACTTGCCTGTTCACTATAATATTGCTAAATACTGAATTATTTGAATATTGCACATATATGGTATTTATACTATTCTATTCTTGTCCATGCACACTTCCTAATTACTCTAGTAAATTCCCATGGGTAGAATTTCCCTTCAATTATTTCAAAACCATTACTACTATTTGACTTAATTAAATTGTAATCGGGATTGTGGGAAAACATAGTTAATTTTAAAAACCTCAGTTTGAAATTGTGGTGAACAGGCTTTTCAAAATGTGTAATCAGATTTTGAAATTCTTACCAAGTCACAATGGTGAAACAAAGGTGGTCAGTAAAGATTATTACTAACACCCATCAGTTTTCCAACCAAGTATGGTACATGTTTTTTTCTTACCAAATTTGGAGACATGGCTATTATTTAATTTACTTTGGAATTTAAGACACCAACAATTTGTTAAAGTTTGTAACCCTACTAAAGTGCAGATAATTATATAGAATTTCTTTCAAACTGTTTATCTCTTTCTGCACACACTGCTTTCATGTTTGAATTTGTGCTATACCCTTTTATATTATTTCTATTGGAGAAATCATTAAACACTCCTTTAAATTCTGTTCCCCTATCAACCCAAATCTTTTTCACATTATGCCAGTTATCACCTTTTTTAAAAGCAAAGAATACATAACTAGCAGTTTTATTATACAATGGTTGCATGCAAATTTTTTTTTATTAAAATATCATAACAAACAATTAGGTACTTTATTCCTCTATTGTATGATGCTAGACTTTCAACAACTGCCAAATCCATGGTCCATATTTCATCAATGCCAAATAACACGCTGACGTCGGAATTTTCTCACAGCTGATTTGTGTATAGTGTATTTATCACTTGTAGCAAGGAAATTTCAAACATTTTCCAAAGTTATTTTGGGGAATTTCAATTTAGCTTTGTGTTACAACTCATAAGCACCTCCACAACTAGCAGATGATTTAAATGATGTGTACAACTGATGTAAGTGTTTATCCATTACAATTAATTCCAAACAATAAGTTCCTTTCTCTTTATAGCCTCTTAAGCATGATTATTTATAACCAAGTGAGCAGGAATCATACCAATGTCTTTTAAAATTTCATGCACACATTTGTTCAGTCTTTTGTTTGGTGTTTGCGGAGTGTTTTGAATAATTAATTATATATATACAGTACTGGGCAAAAGTTTGGAAGCAGTAAGATGTCTAAAGCGTGCATTATGCTATTTCCTGGAAACTTCATAAAATTCCTGGAATTCCCAAATTATTCTTAGAATTTACAACAGATTCATTTAGCCAACCAAATTAACTCAACTTTAGATTTACACACAATACATTTTCACTGAAAAAGCACTATCATTATAATGTGAAATATGGTCTGTGGTAGAGAAATTTCACCAACAAAGCGTGCTCAAATTCATATCTTGTACGAGGAGGGGTCAATTATCATGCTTTAGCTGTTAGAATGGGAGTGTCAGTATCTTCTGTATCCAGAATTGTTACTGGCTATCAGCAACTGCAAAATTTTTCCTCTCGCAAGCGGTCTGGAAGACCAAAAGTGACAACCCCACAGACTGACCATCTCATTCACCATTATGTCGTCAATCAACCATTCTCTTCATCTTCTGAAGTCAAAGCAAATCTAGATGCGGTAGTGCAGAATGTATCAACATGCACCATTAGGCATCAATTGAATACTACCTTTGACCTTCCATCATGCAAACCAGCAGCCAAAACCCGATTGTCTTCAAAGAACATTCGAGACTGGTTGCGCTTCTGCAGGCAATACCAACACTACACCCCTGAGATGTGGCATCAAGTAATGTTTAGTGACGAATCCAAGATTTGCCAGTTTACATCAAAATTCAACACATGTTACACGCAACAAACTCAAAGATTCAACACCCGTTACACGCAACAAACTGTCCGCTCAGCACCTTCTGTGATGATTTGGGGTGCTATAACTGCGAATGGGCGTGCTGGTCTGCATTTTGTTCTTCACAACAAGACAGTCAAAGCCAAGGCCTATCTCAAAATAATTCAGGAGAAAGTTCCCATGTTTATTGATCCTCGCTGACCATCTGCACTACAACAAGATGGTGCTCCTTGCCACAGCGCCAAAGTTGTGAAACAGTGGATTGCATCACAAGACTTTCGGCTGCTTGAGAACTGGCCAGGAAACTCCCCAGACCTCAACGTCATAGAAAATTGCTGGCATCACATCAAAAACTGTCTGAGGAAGCGCCAATGCACATCACTTAACGATCTGAAGGAGCAAATTAAAGTGGCATGGTGCACAGGGATCACTGATGATTATTGTAGAAAACTGATCGAGTCAATGTCAAATCGTATTGCTGTGTGTTTGGCCAATAATGGCGGACATACAAAATATTTGTGAGTTTTTCTGAATTAACTATTTACTTTCTACATGGTGTTATCATATTGTTTCTACATTGTGTTATTATATTTTTGTACATTGCGTTTTTTAGTGTAAAATACAAAAATTTCTAAATTTGGAAAGTGTTCCCAATCTTTTGGCAAGTCCTGTATATGTATACAGTTTGTTGATTTCATCTCCCCAACCATTGAAAATTACTTGATGAATCTCTGAGGATCTATAATAATTTCCATTGCAACAGAATAGGAGCTTAAAGCTAATTTTGTCTAGCCTCACAACAACAAAGTTAAAAAGGTTCAAGCTTAATGGTGCCTTCTCTAACAAAGGATAGAGTGCAATGTAAAAATTATTTTTAGTGATATTAGATTTGTAAATTTATTATAATAAAGTAGTACACAGGTCAGAAAAAATGCGCAAAAAATAAGTTTGGCCAGAAGTCATTTGCTTGGCTTTTGACATTTGAAAATTTAAATTGATCATCTATGCTGAAAAATACTAGTGAACAATTTGTAAGTGATTTTAGTGTTTTTATTGTACTACCAAAAAATATTTACCTAAAAATTCTTATTTATATTAAATTTATTTGGATACTTAAATGAATTCAAGTAACTAAATATCTTCATGGCAATGGTGGTGGTGCAATAACATGATGGACATTGACAGTGCAAAAGAAGATCTGTTATTTAACATCGTATTAACTTATACATTATTTTGGATGTTATTTCACTCAGTGTACATTGTATTAGTTCTGTGTATTAATTGAATAATCACGTTAACCTCAAAGCATTGAAGTGATTCATCTGCTGTAGGGAGCATTGCACTGCTTTTGACAAGAACTGTTTAAGTCAGCAGCACATTGTTGAATCTGTACAAGGAGATTTATAGACATATTTCGGTAAAGCTATAACAATTTCCAATACTTAATCTGTTAACCAACTGTACAATTCCAATTAATTCAGCTTTCTGTTCTTAGCAAGGTAAGGTATTACTAACAACTCATTTAGATATCAGGGTCAGAACCTGACGCTAAGCACTGCAGCTCAAGGAGGAACTTGGAGTGGTAGGTCATCACCAGTTATCGTGGAAGTGATTGTTACTAACAGACAATGCTCATAGTGCGGAAATTTTCACAGTGATTGTACGTTGTAATTCCCTAGCAATTTAGTGTATTGATTGTTCTTGTTTTTACCAATAATTGCAATAAATGAGAATTCGCAACCATTCTGCATTAGCTTATTATTAACCCTACATATAGATAGCCCTACATGTATATAGATATAACTATGCCCTGAATACATGTAAACAATCAATACAGTCGGCAGAAATTTGAGAATGAAGGTCACATATAAAACTGTCTAACATGACAATTACAATTAACAACATGTAATATAGATCGGGGATTGTAGGCACCTCGTATGTATAATAAAGCTTATTATTACACCATAATAATTTGGATTTAAAAAGGGTTTGCCTAAAGGTATCTATCTAGCTATTTAATGACATGAATTATACTAATTAATGTATCAGTTGGAAAGACACAATGAAATAAAAACCCCTACACGTAGACTTACCATAAGATCGCATGACAGAGAAAGTCCACAGCTACCAGTAACACTGCATTATGAATAGCTGTATATGCGTCGGCTCCAAGAGTCACTTTAGTCGAAAACTGGGGACCGCCGGGTACTACTTGTGCACTCAAATGTTTAGCTTTCCGTTGACATGTATAATCAAACCTGATAATACAAAATAAGAAATCAAATGAAGTAAATTCATCACCAAATAATTCCATTTTGAGCTATTTATAATCATATTGGATAAACAATTAAACAATCAGCAATTGCCTGTTCGTACTTCAAATTTGTTTACACTTTGCTGTTGATTATGCAACATCATCTAATTAGCTTAAGCGATTTGGTCCTTTTAGATTTTGCCAAACTGTTTTGCCGATAAACATAATATCAAAACTGCATAATTGTTTTACAAAAATTCATAAGGATAATAATTGTGTTTTGTACAGAAGTGTAAAATAAATTACTGATAGTTCTTAGTTAGATTCTTTGTTATGCTTTTTACCACACGATTATGCCACAACGTGTTAAACCTAAACACAGCAATGTCAGTCAGTAGCATTACTTGTGGATATATTACAGATATATTTGGTTATATGCACAATATACTAACAGTTTAGTGGACAGTACTACTGATGATCAATTAGATGAAACAGTTACTCTAGTTAATTATATTGGGAATAAATAGAGCTTTCAATGAGGATACGTGATTTCACTATCTATTGCATCCCATTGTTTTTTTAAATTTTTTTTATGAGTAAATGCTTCAAAGAGCTACAGGACCATATCTACATATTAATGATACTATATGCAGCAAAAATATACACATGTATAATATATGTATAATATTAATTTTTTCCTTAATACTTAACACCAGGCACCCATTGCTATTAAGAAAGCAGTTCTTTAACAAGCCTGTGTTTTTCCTGGTAATTATTGTATATGCAAAAATGTATAAATGAATCACAGTGAAAAAAATTCTCTGTATACTACTTCTAGGCTAATGAGTAGTTTGTAATCAAATTTCTATTGGGGCAATATACCCATATCTCAACAAAGTTAAAGAATTGAATTGTCATTGTAATTTATTACCAAGCATATATATTGTTCATTTTGAAGGGAAATTTCAATGAATTTATCAACAAGAATACTTTATTGCTAACCTGAAATCAGGTTAAGCACAAAATTATTTGATATAATCAGGATGCATATATTGGAGATCATTTTCTACAGATTTAGTCATAGACTATATATCTTCAATAGATTTGGAAGGTCTATCTATATATAGGGAAAGAGTTTGAATATGATTGATGACTAATTATGTGAACATCAGGTATGAAGGATATTTAAATCTTTCTTAGAAATGTGAATTTTCAATTGAATAGCAATACCACTTATTACAAATTTTCAGTTTGACATTCAAGCATATTTACCACTAAATATCCCAATGGATCATGATTTCACAATCTCTTTAAAGCCTTGCATAAAATTGTTTGAAAATGTGTAAAAAAATTGCTTGTGCCTTTAAAAGGACACTAGGCTGTTGGTGACAATTTTCCCAATATCAAGCAGATAAGGGTGCAAAATAATGGTAGCAGAACTTCAAGTGCATATCCAGCAGAAGACCCTGCAGAAATCATATTTGAAATTTTCAAAGAAGTGAGGAATTTGATATCAATTGCNTGACATCGAGGGATTTTTTGACGGGAGAGGTACATTAATAGTGATTGCGT
The DNA here is from genome assembly GCA_900660155.1 of Hofstenia miamia. Taxonomy (NCBI): domain Eukaryota; kingdom Metazoa; phylum Xenacoelomorpha; order Acoela; family Hofsteniidae; genus Hofstenia; species Hofstenia miamia. The sequence goes on from CABFPE010000805.1 coordinate 32,478, forward strand.
AAGCAACCAATCGCGGGGCAAGACCAAGTGAAAATTTTTTGAAAATATACACAAAATAGAGTTTAGGAATTTATTTCACAGCGCAATTGAATTAAGAAATTTTATTTTTACATGCTGATTTTGCTTTTAAGTTTTTTTCCCAGATGGGNTGCAAAATAATGGTAGCAGAACTTCAAGTGCATATCCAGCAGAAGACCCTGCAGAAATCATATTTGAAATTTTCAAAGAAGTGAGGAATTTGATATCAATTGCGTGAAAACACCCTAAAGAACAACATCAAATACATTGTTCCTCTAACGAACAATATCTGAAATAATATGTTTTTTCTGTAAATTCTTATAGAAATATTCCATATCTATGAAGTTGTATATAATGTGTTTTAATTGTATGAATACATGCATTTTTATTGAAAAATGCTGTATTAAATGTTTCTTTAGAGAAATTTTAATAAAATTGTGATTTTAGAAAAATCTCTTATAATTAAAAATATTTTTACTATATACTGTAGAATTTTTTCTGGTGTGTGATAAATTGTATCTCATTGCACATCCCAAGGGTTTTTGAATGATTTATATCAAAGAAATCATCAATGAAATTGATTTGAAATGTAATCACTTATAAATTAGAGTAGAAAACATTTAGTAATAAACAAAAAAGCATTATGTATGCTTACACACACACATATATATATATATATATATATATGTATGAATTTCAACTGTGCCCAACTTCAGATATTTTGCCCCCTTTCCTCTGGTGCCTTCCCTAATTTAATATTGCTGTTACGCCACTGATACAGTGACTAAAAAAGATTTAAATAATTGCAATTGCAATGGCATTCCAACAGATGGCGCAACTTGTGAGATGTAGCAAAAATGTTAAATCATGCCTTTAGCAATTTCAACATTGTGCAATTTACAAATTGAAGTTTTCATTTTCTAAAAGCTGAAATGCTATCAGGCTATGGAATTCAAAAAATATCTTTTGTTTCTGTTTTAGAAACCAATTAATTTGGATTTGGACGACATGATTGAATATCATATGTTGAAAATTTGTCTTTCAGCCATATATCGAGTATTGAGTAAATCAGTACATGGGTCACGGCAAACCGTTGCTTCTCAAAAAAAATATACCTGCATCCTCCTGAAAGAGGATTCTAGATATTTAGCTGTATTTTTTTGCTTTGTATGATGTCATCCTTATGCAGGCCCGTAGCCAGCATCATCACCTAAGAGGGGGGCGACCCACATTCAGGAGGGGTTGATGGGAACTTCAACCTTCTCAAAATTTAAAGTGAAATTTCACCAAGACTGTACACCTTTTTTAATTTTGTATTGTATACATTGACATCGAGGGATTTTTTGACGGGAGAGGTACATTAATAGTGATTGCGTAAGCAACCAATCGCGGGGCAAGACCAAGTGAAAATTTTTTGAAAATATACACAAAATAGAGTTTAGGAATTTATTTCACAGCGCAATTGAATTAAGAAATTTTATTTTTACATGCTGATTTTGCTTTTAAGTTTTTTTCCCAGATGGGTTGCATGACCTTCCATGGAGCTCCAACCCCACAAACCACCGGAGTATACAGGCCTGCCCTTATGATTGCAATTTTTCAAATATTCTTCTAGCAAACATTATGAAGGATTTTGACACTTCTTTTTCTAATATCTTTGAATAGGTAACAAGCTGAAGCTTTATTACATACCAACCTAGGCTGTTTTTAATAGATCGTCCATTAATATGATTTGTTGTTAAAAACATGGAAACCCTTCAAATTTATTTTTCATTTGACATTTTGGGAAATAACTAAATATAAATACTATGTTGAGAAATATCTAATTTTTTGTCTCAGGGAATATTAACATTTACAAGGATCAAATTCAATCTTAACAATTAAATATTTGATTAATAGTAAAGCTATCAACAAAAGCAGTTCTAATTGTCATTTTCAGGAACTCAATGGATGCCAATCTGAAATAAGCAATGTACTTAGATTGTTGAAGCAATCTGCTGTCTTGAATATTATTCAAAAGTGCAAAATCAATTGTATTTGTTTCTGCTTGTTTAATATTAATGAGTGTTAGATTAGATTATTGAGAGGATCTTGTACCATTAAGTTTCCAAAAAATGAATTACTACGTTTTAAACAAGAACATCTTGGTTATAAATGATTAAAAAAATTTCAAATGCAGCACTACTGATAGAATGTGTAAGGAAAATTCTATGAAGTGTAGCAATATTGAGGAATGAGTTATCAAATAATTTATTTTTCTTACATATTTAATGGTTTCCATAAAATCATTACATCGCATAGACCTCATGCATTAATATAAATATATAAAATGTGAAAATACCGCAGAATGGAAAATTGCCTCCCGTTTCAATTACTCCTGTGAAACCCGATAAAGAGTTATAGCATTTGATTTTGCAAATGTGAATGTGTATGAACTACAAAATCTTTGCAGTTAAGCATTTCTAACATGCGTATTATTATCTAAGCAATTGGTATGGAGAAAATTGGTGTTTTTGAAAAATGTAAAGAATAACTTGTTAAGATCTTGATAAGGTTTTGATTAAGCCTTACAAGCATTGGAACTATTTTTGTATGAAATAGAGTAAAGCTAAATATATTCTAGATTATGTACATCTGTCAATCTTAATAATATGGTGCTAGGGCATGGAAATCTTTAAATATATTTGTTAACGCTTAATGTCAATGTCTCAGAAAAGTAAATATTTTTGGTTATCATTGATTGTAATTGCAAATATTGAAATTAATAAGAGAACCATTTTGGCCAAAATTAATAACTATTTTAGCATTACATTGAAATTTACAAACATTCATTTTATATATACAAAGTTTTGGAATGACATTGATGAGGAGAATATTCAGTCTCCACTTGAACGGGGTTTTCAAACATTTGGAATGTTATTCTCTTTGAATTTGAATGATTACAAGAAAACTTAATAATAAAGTAAGCACAAATTGTACAAAAACAAGAGATGAAAGAAATTGTAACACTAATAATAACCACATCGACACCATAACCATTTTCGGCCACTTGTTTGCTATTACATTTTGAAATTTTCGAGGTGTTTGGTTTTGCATGTGCTGTTAAAATCTTAGAAATTTTTTGATTACTTCTTCCACTATATGGTGATGGTTCTGCTATTACGTCCAATAAATATGATTGATTATTTTGAATAACTGTCGGAAGCTCGGCTATTATAGTAGTGTTTTCAACTATAGTGTTTCTTTCCAATTCGATATTGTAATGTCTACAGTCAACAATTCTTTTTTCAATTTTACATATTGATACAAAAAATCCAATCAAGTACATAATGAGATGAGCATCATCCCCAATGTCGATGTTTATAAGGGGTCGGGTTTTACATTCATTATTTTCATTACAAAAAGAGCGAGCTTCAACCTCAACTTTCTTGGGCTTTGGAACGACTTGATCTGAGCAATCTATATCATTTGCAGTGACCTTGCAGTTACAAATTCTACTATTTGGATTAATGCTACTTTGGCAAATTAAGTCTTCTACTAAACTTGATGATGCTTTAGATAAACTTGATGATGCTTTAGAAATATGAGCTATAATGATAATGAGTTGAGTAATCGGTATCATTCTGCTTAATAATGTTTAAGATTTGATGCATACTGGCATGTTACCAAATAAGTAGTAGCAATGCTAACGCTATATTTGGAAGAAATTTTATTTACTATTGAAATGACCATATAAAGCAAAATTGACTATCACTAATCAGAGGCGCACCCAGAGGGGGGAACTGGGGGAACGTTCCCCCCCTCTCAACAGAGCAAAGTTTCTTCTGATACTCATGAAATGTATGCTGATATGATAACATAGTAAATATATATTAAGCAATGCTTCAAATCTATCTGCAGGCGTAAGCAATAATTAATTTAATTTGCAATTATTACAATAATTGGAATTCGATTAATCTATTGAATACTTTAGAAGAAAAATTACCAATAATTCGCAATTATTTAGGTTCACTAAGAACGTTCTCACAAGCATTAATGGATGAAAATCTTGGTGAAACATAATAAAGTCCCAATTCGAAAATCAATATTGTCCTGCCTAGTAAATTAATACAGTATTGGCCATTGCATGTGTACAGCACAGTTTGATGACCAAAATATGCATTAACCCTAATTCGCACCCTTGCTATCTTTCTGTCACACACCTCATATTGTGATGTCAAACCTAG
>CABFPE010000805.1:63419-79947 GCA_900660155.1 Hofstenia miamia
AGAAGAAGAAGTAATCATAACGGCAAAGCTAAAGGAGGCTCTAAAGAAGATGAAGAATTGGAAGGCGCCAGGCAGAGATGAGGTACATGGGTATTGGCTGAAGAAGTTCACAAGTGTGCATGAGAGATTAGCAGTCGCATTGGAGGAGTGTGTGGTGAGTGGAGACATTGGAGAAGGCAAGCAGAGATTCAGGGTTGGAGTTTGGATTAGGAAAGTGTGCAGAAGTAATATTACTAGGGCAGGGAAGAAACTTTTTACATGTATATGAATTATCATATTCAGTGCTTAAGAAGTATAGCATATGACGCATTAATTTAGCTTTAAAAAGTCTAGGAGCATCAAAAACAGAGACATCTCTTTTAATGTGAAGGTAATTTGCAAACCTTGTAACAGAATTAAAATAAGATTGCCAGGTCTTTGTTTCCTGAAGTTTTGATATTTGAAATAAAGCATAATTATGAGAATAAAGAACAATATAATTTAATATAGGCTTGTGCAAGAGCAACTTAATTCATCGCTTCCAATTGATATTTTTCATATGGTCGCTTCTATTATTAACAAATGTTAGAATAACGTGCATTATCATTTTCAAATCTAAGCTATACACCTAAAACCAATGTTTTAGAAGCACAATATTTTAAAAATTTTACTCATTGCAGCATATTTTGCTAATGTTTGCACTCGCAAATAAGGACATTACCCTGTATCGTGGAATGCCCCAAAAGCTAAATTCATACATCAAACATGGAACCATGCAGTCGTTTATCACCTCAACCTCGAGTTTTGTCGCATGTAACAAAGGTAACTGTAGTAATCAGCAACAAATGGAGCTCTGATAAATCAGACATATTTAAAAAGGATTCCCTGGTTTTTATTGTACAAAATGCTGATCAGAATTAAAATGTTTATTACATTTGTATATTGTAACATCCTCTACCAGGCATTACTACTGTTTACCCTCTGGTATTGTATAACATTAGTTGTATCTTTGCGGGTAGGGATTTACGAACTAGATACTGTGTAGGTTTTGTTTCTCTGTTAACACAACGTAACTAGACTTAACTATTCACTATTTAGGTGACGAAGCCATACAGCAATCTCTCCAAAGATCGATAGTGGGCATCTGCCCGAAGCTGATCTCCACATCCAGTTTCACCAGTCCTTCGATGATCAATTTGTTTGAGTTCCACCTCTCAGCTCAACGATATAACTTATGTGTACCCTATCCTAGCTCAGTGTATACATGTATACGTTTTATTGTTTATTGGGTACTACATTTTCATTAATATATTGTAATTCAGTGTCCATATTGCATGTCTTAGCAGATAGTAAATTTTGCGTTTTTCGATGGATAGTTTGATTGTGTTCATATATTTCTGGAAAACTTGGAAATTTTTCCAAGTTGAAGTATAGGAATATAGGACAATTCAATTTTGTGCAATTACTTTGGTAATTTTTTTTGAATACACGTTTACACTTTTGTACTCAATATCCACAACATTCCACAGATAATCTGACAAACTAAATAATTAACAAGAGAATATGTCCATTTTAGTTTGCAATTTTTAATTTAACTATATATGATAGACATTATTTAAAATAATTCGTTACATTATTGATGTGACGAAAATATCCATATATGGAAAGTTTATGTTATTGTAGATTTGCAGTGACAAATTATTACTATATTTGGTAATTTCTATTAGATAATGCTCATTAAGTTTAAGTGCTTGCCAAAGCCAGTACATTTGCATAAATGACAATCTTCTATTCTTCGTAAACGATCTATTATTAATTATTGCAAAATCATATAAGCCATAATAAATAGATCAAAGCAACATGGAATGCAAAGTATATATATATATATATATATATATATCTTATATATACACAACTTCTAAATTTTACTTCATTCAATATATATATATATATATATATGTCGACCCTAATTGAAACCATTTTTGTCATTCTCGTAGCTTTCTGGTGTGCCAAAGTGCAATATAATAGCATTTAGCTATTTTCGAGCGTAATTTATGATTTAAATCAGGGTCTCACTATATTGTCTTAAACTACCTTGTACAAGTCCAAAACAAAACATTTGTAAGCAAAGTGCAGAAATGTGGATGATTAATGGATTAAAAAAACAGGTGTGTAAATAAGTACCAAGTTAATATTTTGAAGTAAGTTTTGTCAGTTGAGAATCATTGTTCAATTGTACTTGTTTGAGCTTGTTTGTTTTGGTTCTACAAATGCTACAAATAATCATTCATATTTTACATTGTTATATTTAAGAATGTGCTGTAGCAGCTAAATTAATAGAATTTTGGAGTTGTGTTTAGAGTCTTTATGCGCCTTAGATCATCGAATTAGATTCCAAGGAGATACCAACAAATTAGGTGTCCAATAGGTCATATTACATCATCTTTTTATTTCCAGTCACCTGTATTGTTAGAAAATTTTGTGGCATTCCATATCAGTATGTGTGTGCTTATAAATTTTATTATTTCAAATGTAAATTATTTATTTGTCAAAATTGTAAACTGAACTCAGTTCTTTAGAGTTTAATTAGTTTTCGAATATTGTTTAATCTTAGTAGGCTATCGGGCATTTCCTTTTTAAATTGAGAAATGCAATAAAATTCGGAACTAGTACTCAACATCGGTCCACCGCTGGCGGGGCCAGTTCAAACGAAAACACCGCCCTAACTTGATCTTTGGAAATTGAGGAAGCTGGAAATGGAGTATAAATAGGGACACAAACATAGAAGGACAGCAGAGAAGAGTTCAGCAAGAGACGCTGCCAGTTTTGCGCCCAAATTATTATTCCAAGTGCTGAGAATTTGGTCAGTGGTGCTGTCAATCAGTTGATTAGATCAAAGTCAGTCCAAAATGGATCATGAGACGCTGTCAGTTTTGCTTTTGCTGTTCAATTGGTTGCTTTATACTGGGTAAGTTGGTATTCAAAGTTCTTGTCAAGTTGGTTTCAGGTGTTGCTGTCAGATTTGCTAAGTAAGTTAGTTCTTAATATCTAAATTCTTAAGCCTACTAATTTGTAGTATATTTGTTTTGGTTATTATTAACTCGAAAGTTAAAACAAAGTCGTTTTTATAAGTGTTGTTTTCCACACATAAGTTATATTAAATTACTTTAACACTTTAGAATTTTATTGTTGTTTTAAGCTCTTTGAATAATTGTGGTAAATTGTTCAATTCAGATTCAAAAGTTGTTTTCATCCTGGTTGAATTCTAATTTGATAAAGTTCTTTAACTTGTTACAGAATGAACGTTTCTGCTTAAAAGTTTTAGTGGATTAATAAAAGTACATTGGGTTGAATTAACATAGAGAGTTTAATCTTATTTTTGGTAAATTGTCAGAGATAAGAGCTGTCGCTAGAAGAATTTGACAGCACAAGAGAATTAAATTGCTAGGTAAAAATTATCTTTTTGGGAGAAATTCTACTAGTGCGTGACTGCACAAATAAATCGTTCTTAGAGATATAAACCCCAAAACTATAAACGCCTAGTCAAACGTAATTTTCTAACAGTATATCTAAATATAGCGATTTATTATCACTTCAATTGAGTAATGCCTTCATACAAAAAGATATTGGTTCATGTGTTCCATGGTTAGTCTCTTTTGAAGAAAGCAAGCCGCCAAATGAGGAGAGCACACGTTAAATTTCGACTGAAACAATTGGAGCATACTTGTAAGTCCCTGCAAGTAATAATTTACAGTATCCTCCGAAACATGATTTCCACAAATAATTTCCGAAAGTTACAAAAGTTTATGGAGATCTGAGCTTTTCTTCAGTACATCATAAATTTTTTTCTTGTAAGCCCCACGATAATTCAAGTGGCTTGTGATTGGCCAATTACTAATAGATCAGCCGCGTATGGCATTGCTTTGATATGGCACTTGAATTTATGTCAAAGTTCGAGAAATTGCGTAAAACCTACATTTAAACAAGTTTATTGGATTAAAAGGAAATAACTGCCAGAAATTGGGTGAAAAGTTGCGCTACTGCTAAAGACTAAAATAAATTCTAATGAAAACAAATAGTATTGCATTCATAAAAGTATGCTCAGGGCCATACTTTTAAATAATTAAAAAGTTGGCTCTAAATTTGAGTACTGAATTTCTATATTATAACTTTACAAAGTTTAAAATCACAACAAATATAAGCCAACACCCCAACCATTAATACAACTTTAACCTTATTTCCACTAGAAATTTTTCAAAATTTTGGATGACTTCAACTACAAAAGGGCAAGCTGATTACTTTTAAAAATCAGATTTCCCATTGAAAATTTCTTATGTGTATTCACTTCAGGCATAAGAATATGTTTTAGCAGTAATTCTTATAATTGCATGAGCGCGCCCTACCCCATAGATGTGTCCATGTAAAAAAAGCTTTGAATATTTCTTAACNACTATATATATATATATAAACTGAAGAGACATTATGTGAGACATGTGAGCAATAGGACTTCATAGTTTGCTTTCTGTGTGTAGCTTAAATTTCAGGAGACTGTAAATATTGTAAACTTTTTCATTTTTCTAATTACTTATTACAAATCGTTGTGACATAATTTAAAATATTTTGGTTGTTCCAGGGCCGTAGCTACGGGGATGCAAGGGGTGCATTGCATCCCCAAACATAAATTAAATAAAATCTGCTTCTGAATGTTGCTAAGCCGCATATTCTTGAAGAATTAGAACTGAATTGGAAAATAACCATTACTAGCTCAGTTTTCATATAGAGAAGACTTATCTATCTATTTACCTGGATTTTTTTCTGCAACTCAATCTTGAGAACTGAGGATTTCCTTCCCCTATAAAATACTGGATCGGATTATGAAGCAAAAGCGAAATGTTGCGCAAATATTCTTCATATCAGTACCATCAAATTCAGTAAATAGGTAAACATAAAAAGTATTTTATTTCGAAACTAGTTAGAGAAATTAAATTAGTATGGAACACAACCTTGATATTCAATTAAGCTAAATGTTTGAAGAGTAATATGATTTCTGCTTATCTATTTTTTTAATCACTAAGGACCAGGGATGCGATTTAGTTGAGTAAAAATATCGCGAAAATTGTTTTAAAAAAATTGCGTTAAAAATCTTTTAAATTCTCAAACAAAGCGATTTATTATCACTTCAATTGAGTAATGCCTTCATACAAAAAGATATTGGTTCATGTGTTCCATGGTTAGTCTCTTTTGAAGAAAGCAAGCCGCCAAATGAGGAGAGCACACGTTAAATTTCGACTGAAACAATTGGAGCATACTTGTAAGTCCCTGCAAGTAATAATTTACAGTATCCTCCGAAACATGATTTCCACAAATAATTTCCGAAAGTTACAAAAGTTTATGGAGATCTGAGCTTTTCTTCAGTACATCATAAATTTTTTTCTTGTAAGCCCCACGATAATTCAAGTGGCTTGTGATTGGCCAATTACTAATAGATCAGCCGCGTATGGCATTGCTTTGATATGGCACTTGAATTTATGTCAAAGTTCGAGAAATTGCGTAAAACCTACATTTAAACAAGTTTATTGGATTAAAAGGAAATAACTGCCAGAAATTGGGTGAAAAGTTGCGCTACTGCTAAAGACTAAAATAAATTCTAATGAAAACAAATAGTATTGCATTCATAAAAGTATGCTCAGGGCCATACTTTTAAATAATTAAAAAGTTGGCTCTAAATTTGAGTACTGAATTTCTATATTATAACTTTACAAAGTTTAAAATCACAACAAATATAAGCCAACACCCCAACCATTAATACAACTTTAACCTTATTTCCACTAGAAATTTTTCAAAATTTTGGATGACTTCAACTACAAAAGGGCAAGCTGATTACTTTTAAAAATCAGATTTCCCATTGAAAATTTCTTATGTGTATTCACTTCAGGCATAAGAATATGTTTTAGCAGTAATTCTTATAATTGCATGAGCGCGCCCTACCCCATAGATGTGTCCATGTAAAAAAAGCTTTGAATATTTCTTAACAAGCTTGGATAAAATTGTTCAGAAATGTGGACAAATGGGTTTATTACGTAAAAGTAACACTAGTGGAAATGGGGTTGTCAAAGAGGGTTGAGTCCCCAATCTAATTTAATTCTAGCACACCCTTTGGGTGCACCTATGAGGATATTGTACATTTATTCTGTACAAAGTTCATAAATTTAGGAATAAATTCTGTGCTACATGAAGACTAATACAAGAGAAATTTTCAGATTCCTAAGATAAATTTTGCATTCCAGAAAAGAAATAGGAAAAAGTAGTTTTGTTGATAAATTTCACCTGTCTGGAAAATTTTGCAATAAAAAAGTCATAAGCACTTTATTTCAGTGAAAATGCATAGAGTATTGCTTGAACAAAAAAATAGATCTACAAACTACAATATTGAGGTCTGTTTCCATGCATGCAATTTTTTTTTGTACCTCTTATATTTTGATATTTCGTTTACAAGTTTTCTGAATTTGAAATAACATTAGATCTTCAGAACAATGTTCTTATAGATGGAAAATAAAGCGAAATAAAGTTGAAAATGTTTGTGTCATATTTGTCATTTACTAATTTATTCTTAAATAAAAAATCATTTACTTGGAGATATAGAGAAATCGGGAGAATTCTTTTAAAGACGATTTTTATTTGAAAACGGTTAAGTTTAGGCACATCTGTTGAATTCGCATACCTTGTGAGTGAAACGTACATTAAAATAGAAATAATCATTGATTCATATAACATTAATTTACAATTTGCTGAGGTGCTAAATGTAAGAGATCTTCTGATAAAAGAAAATACCTTACAAGATTTAGAGATTTTTTATCAAAATGCTGAGACCATGACAACGTAGATGTAATATAGACACCAAGATTATGAACCTCATTTGTAGAATAAAACGTTTTTCCACTGAACAATAAAGGAGAACACTTATCTATCATAAATGGTATTAGAATAGATTTTTCTAAATTAATAAACATGTTGTTATTCAAAGTCCAGTCTTTGATAAATGATAAATCATTTCCAAACATTGAATAAATCATCGAACTACGTAATTTAAAAGTCATCAGCAAATAAATATGGAAATGAACTCTGGCATACAGATGGAAGGTCATTTATAAAGCAAAGAGATAAACCTTTTCCTAAGCAAAAGCCTTGAGGAATTCCACTCATTATCAGTAATGCATTTGATATAACATCAGCTATGTTGACACATTGAGATCGTCGTGATAAATGTGATGTAAGTAATGCTAATAAATTATTAGAAATACCAAATATATTTTAAGTTTATCAATTAATAACGAATGTGATACTTTATCAAATGCTTTGCTAGAGTCAAGATAAAAGAAAATCACAGGACAGTTTATGTCATGATAATGATAAACTTCATTTAAATAAATCAAAAGTTGTAAAACAGTTGATCGTTTCTCTATAAATCCATATTGATTCTTTGGTAGTAGTGTACACTGCAGTAAAAATGTTCTTTAAATATAAATTTTTCAAAAAGCAAAGTTTTGGTAAAATAGAGATTGGTCCATAGTTACAACCGTTATTTCTATTGCCTGATTTAAGCAAAAGAATTTTTTTACGGTTTCCAAATCATTAGTAATAATGCAAATTTCCATAAAGATTTGAAAAGTTGAAAAACATGAAAAGACATTTGGTTAGCATAATCCCTCAAAAATGAGTAAGGTAAGCAAACTAAACCACATCCTGATGAAGTGCAAATATTAAGGTGACAGAGAATGTCGTCTTCCGTAAAAGACACATCATCACATTTAATAATTTGAACATCATCGAATGGAGTTAGATCAGATTCATTTTGATATACTGAAACAAAATAATGATTAAACATAGAACTTATTTCCAATCGATTATTCGCAACATGAGAATTCCAATAGATTCGTGAAAGAAGATGATATGACATTAGCAAACAAAGAAGCTTGTAGCAGTTATTAATGCTCATTATTAGCAAAATTTTCTGCAAATAATGTCGCATCAAGTTCGATAGATTCTGATAGTTGCCTTTGAACTAAAATCAGTTGATTAGGTATTCTTGATGAAGTTAGCTTCATAGGTTTTCACTTAAGCGATTCAAATTTTTATAACATATGAACAGTGTGTGAGCAAAGAGGTTAAGCTTAGTTTAAGATTGTTGACATTTGCCTGAGAAAAGGAGTATGTGGAAGTATTAAAGTTAACCAGCTTGAAAGGATCTGTAAAAAGATTACAATTGAAGTCAATGCTAATCATTCCATGATCAAAGAAACTGTCTGACATAGGAATAAGTAATTTTGTTTCAAAGCAATCGTCATTTATGAAGACAGTAGGAAAAGTAACTGTTTCATAAAGCTTCTGATTTAGTAGTAAATCCATAATTTGTAGTTCATATTCATTACTAGAAATTCCAATTTCTAAATCAAGATTTGTTAAGTTGAAGTAATAATCATAATTATTATTATAATAATAATAATAACAATAATAATAATAATGAATAAATTTATTTAGCCGCTAAAGGCAGACATTACAAAAATATAAAGACAAGTCAAGTCTTACGGCAGTAAGATCAGTCACAGGAGACAAAGTAGGAGCAGATGGAAGAATAGGCGAAGTTGGAGAAGGGGTCAGCAAGGAGGAAAGACATCGAAGATTTTTTGAAGATTAGCAGTGGGGAAAAGAAATCAATGTCTGTTGGAGGGTTGTGAGTCAAGTTGTAATTAGCAGCAATACAAGCATGATTGAAAAATGAGTGAAGGATGCGATGTTTCTTGAGATGACGAATGGAGAAAGTGACACATCATCAGAGAGAGTGGAGTGGGAATTAAAGAATTTAATGACATCAAAAGGATCAAGGTCAAATTTGTAAGTGAGCAAGTGATTGAACACGAGGAGATCACACGCATGGAAGTAGAATGACAGCTGGAGAGTGGAGAAGAGTATCTTTGTATGGCAAGGAAAAGATCCATTTGAAAGCAAGCTTCTGGAAGCGCTCCATAGAGTGGAAAAAGGAACAAGAAGGCCACCAACAGGGAGAAGCGCATAGAAAAATGGCGTGAGGAATGGACTTGAACGAAGGAAGTTTCTCAGCAGTCGTGGAATTAAAAGGAACATTGCAGAAGAGAGCAAAGAGTGAGGATTTTGCTTTGCAAAGGTGTAATAACTCATGACTAGACAAGTTTAAATTAGCAGCAAGTTGAACTAAAAGATTAGTATGATGAGAAGAAAAATTAGAAGGAAGAGGAAGATCAGAAGGGAGGAGATACAGAAAAGGAAATACCACATGTCTTGGTTGGGCTAAAATCAAGATGGTTAACAAAAGACCAAGTAGACAAAAGCTCAAGATCAGAGGTAATATTGGAGACAAAATAACTACCGAAGTCGAAAATCGCAGTGTCATCAACGTACAGTAGACAGGATGAGTTGAGCACTGAATGAGGGAGGTTGTTGATAGTAATTAGGAAGCAGAGAACAGCAAACACAGAACCTTGAGGAGCACCATGAGAGACAAGAGCAGGAGAAGAAATCGACGAGTTGATTTTGACATACTGACTATGATTGGACAAGTAAGACTGGAAGAGTTCAATGAAATCAGCATTAAAGCCAAATACACTTAATTTGTCAAGAAGAATAGGGAGCCAATCAAAAGCATTAGAAATGTCAAGAAAGATAATGCAACCGGGATCATTATGATCAGAGTGGAAGTAGCCGTTTTCAATCAAAATTAGCAAATTAGTGCTGGTAGAATAACTTGGAAGGTTATCATGCTGAGAAGAGCAGATGAGGTGACGAAAGACAAGGCGCTCAAAGATTATTGGCAGCCGAAAAAGAATAGCAATAGGACGATAAGAAGCGACTTGAGAGGATTATAAACAAAAATTATAGATTTACTACTAAGTAAGAAGCTTTATCAAACAGTTACTTTTACTGCTCACAAGAGTGGTAATACATTTGATCTTGTTTTCATAAATGACGATTGCTTTGAAACAAAATCATTTACTCCTGCATCTGACAGTTTATTTGATCATTGCATAATTAACATTGACTTCAATTGTAATCTTTTTACAGATCCTTTCAAGCATTTGATAAAGTATCACATTCATTATATTAATTGACAAACTTAAAATATATTTGGTATTTCTAATAATTTATTAGCATTAATTACATCATATTTATCACGACGATCTCAATGTGTCAACACATGTGATGTTATATCAAATGCATTACCGGTGCTGAGTGGAATTCCTCAAGGCTTTTGCTTAGGGCCACGTTTATTTCGTTGCTTTATAAATAACCTTCCATGTGTATGCCAGAGTTCACTTCCATATTTAATTGCTGATGACTTTTAAATTACGTAACTTGATGATTTATCCAATGTTTGGAAATGATTTATCATTTAACAAAGATTGAGCTTTGAATAACAGTATGTCTTTTAATTTACAAAAATGTGTTTAAGCTCGATCGTTTTTAATTAATGTGCACAAAGTGGATAACTACAGGCATTTCATAAAAAATTGTATTTAAAATTTGAAAATTCTACCGATTTCTCTGCAATTGCAAATACATGATTTGTTATTTAAGAATAAATTAGTAAATGGCAAATATGACACAAATATTTTCAACTTCATTTCGCTTTATTCTCCAAACTATAAGAACATGCGTTCTCAAGATCTAATGTTAATTCAAGTTAAGAAAACTTGTAAACGAAAAACAGAATTATTGTATTTTGAACGTATATGTCGTTTGGTTAATTTTGTTCAAAGAAAAGCTAACATTAATGTATTTTATGGTACTTCGATTTTTAAGACGATCCTTATTTTTTGCAATATTACCTTCTTTTTACATTCAAGGCTCTTAATTTCTGGATGTCTGCTTATTTCTTTCAACATAGTTTTTTTCCTTGAGCTGTTGTAAAAATACTCTTTTTTCATTGGGGCTTATCTGTCCAAACATTATTATTAAATATTGAAGATGAAGAACTTCAGAATGTCATTAGGATTGCTTAGTGTAAAACGAAATCAAATGAGATGTTCTTCAGCATGTCTATGAATTTACAATCCTGAAAATTTTTGAAGCTTCTTGAAACAAATAACTTGCTAATTTTTGGAGTTTCCTGATTGGATATAATTAAAATTAGATTTTGATCACTGAAGCTATTGAAAACATATTTTTGAAAATTTACAAATGCTAAGTCTTTTAATAGAACATAATCGATCAACGACTGCCACCTTGTTAGAACACTGTTATTTAGTTATTGGAGATTTTGCAGAACACATAAATTATTATCAATCTGTCTTCTCTCATTTGCTTGGAAATAAATTATGTCGTAGTCTCCAAATAGCAGGATATTGTTACTTATTTGACATGCATTGTCAATTTCTTCACATTAATAATCAATAAAATGTTGCCTATCATTTTTGTGTCGACAATAACTAATGTTTATTACTGACCCACGTTGTTTCGAACTATTTATGGAACAGTTCTAGATCATTTCTTCTCTTAGGGTTATATTATTTAGGTGTAATTCAATTTAGTCCTTTTCGATTTTTATCAAAATATTTCAAAATTTTTTAATCCTGGATTGTATATATTCAAGTTATCGTTTGGCTGGAGCCAGATTTCTGTTATCGCAAATATATTGTTATCAAGAAACTGGGCAATTTCAAGAAATTCAAGCGTAAACTACATGCATTGAGGTAGACATATTTGTGAGCATTTGAAAAGTCACTTACAATATTCTCCAGTTGGGAGAATCACGAGGACCAGGATTTTGCTGAACATCTCCTGATATTATGATTATTGCTTGAATGTGATTTGCGAGGTTTAGTATTCAAATTTAAAAAATTATACATATATATATATATATGTGTGTGTGTGTATATATATATATATATATATATATATATATATATATTTTTGAAAATTATCTTTGTGAATAAAACATGAAAATTCATGAAAAATTCAAATTGTGGTTTTGTAAAATGAAGCTGACATTTTCTTTATTAATTATATAATTTAACTGGTTAGTCTATTAACTTTTTTAGCGCAAAAAGATTCCAGTAAACATTGTGTTGTACATAGCGGTAGGAATTTGTATATGAAAAATAATTGTAAATTTCTAGGTTTTTCATCTTTCAATTGACATAAATTTACGTAATTTATGAAACAAAGCCAATGAAGAATTCTGCAAAGCTATGAACTTCCAAATAAAATTAGAGTGCTTTCGCGGCTATATTCGCATTTTCAACAATTTTATAGTATATAAAAGTAAATATTTGTATCTATATACTTAACATATCTGTACATAAATTTAGGAGAGATTTTTCACTATAGTTAAGCTATATTTGCAATTTTTTTATAAGTATTTCATATTAATAATTATTTTAGAAACAACCATGTTATCATCAAGAAGTTTATTGATATATTGTTTGTCAAGAAAAATTTAAAGTGAAATTCAAACCTAATTTTCGGAATAAAATATACAATTTATCTAAAATATAATATTCATTGAATTGTTATCAGGTCGACATGGAATAACTTGTACATTAACAATTATACATTTGTTTGTGTTGAAAGTTTTAAGATTTGTGTTATCAAAATGAGTCCTTTTCAAATTAAGTAGTATATTGGAAGGAAATTATTAAATTTTTTTAAGAAAAACAGTGTTGTATTTGCGACAATTTAATACATAAAACTATAATTATCACTTATCTATCAATGATACACATTTAAACAAATATATTGTTATTGTTCAAGACTTGCCCGAAATTATGGTTTATTTGGTCTTTAAAATTACTAACAAGTTCAAAAGCGGCTTGCCTTGTATGCCGATTGTAGATTATGAACATAGCGACTATAATGATTAGCAGAGCAGCACCACTAAAAAATATGCCAATATATGTATCTTGATCTGAAGAAGTCTTTGAAATATCACAGAGTGAAAATGGCAAAATGTTTACAACATTTGCATTCTTTGATAATACTTTGTGAAGGCTACCTCCTCTTACACCGCTATACGGCGAGGGTTCTGCTAAAATGGTTAGTTCATAAGAATGATTGGGACTAAGAAACTTTGGCAGTTCTACTATTACTGTGGCGTTCTCAAATAGAGTATTTCTTTGTAATTCAACATTGAAATATTCCCAGTCTTTTAATGTTGGTTCAACCTTGCGGATTTTGATAACGAATCCAATCAAGTGATTAATAAGATGTTCGTCATTGCCGATATGAATGAATAAAATTGGGCGTTTGAAGCATTTTCACTTTGCATTGCAAAAATGGCGAAGTGCAACATCAACATTTTTTGCGTTTGGTATGACTTCATCTGATTCTTTTATTTCATTTTTTGTGACCTTACAGTTGCACAGTCGGTACTTTGTATTTAAATTACTTTGGCAAATTAAGTCTTCTTTTGGGTTTAATACAAAATTAGCAAGAGTAGCTTTAACTAGCACCGCACAAAACAACTTCATTTTAAATCTAAATAGCCTTAACAATTTCTTGGGCATTTTGACAAATACATATGTATGTTGCAATTTTCGAAAACGAGAAATAGTTTCTAAAGAACAAATATAAAGTGAACATTTAGTTTATCTATTTTCAAATTACTTACTCGTTACACAAATATACTTCAAATCAAATAATGTAATTGTCAATTATTAACTGATATCCCTTTATAGTATGTGTTCCCAACGAACAGCCTAGTTTTTCATTTGAAACTCATAACTAGCAGGTTAAACATATTTCGGACGAGAGTACATCTTCAGCACTCCCTTAAGAAATATTTTATCCTCACTTCGAAATAAGATTTGGCCTTCATTAAAATCATTAAAATTGGTATTATTTTTATGTTTATTTTTTCAGATATAATAATTTTTTTCTATAAAAATAATATTTTATTAATTTCATCCAGCGAATGATAAATTTTTCCCTAATTTTTTGTTTGAAATATCACATATTAATTTGGATTATAAGTAGTATTTTAAATTCTCTTATGGAAACATACTTTTTTTACATTTTTTAGTTATAGGACCCAGGCCCATAATGACATCACAGTACTAGAAGATCGAATTTTATTCTTCTTTTTATATTCAGCCATATGTAGGCTATGATCCTGCCAAGTGTCGCATTTGGTGATGTATGGGGGTGATTATATCAGGTTATACTCCTGAAGCACCCCCTCCCTCAGTTTTGAAGTTTAAAAAAAGTCCAACCGAGATATGGCTAAATCTACTAATTGAATTCTTAAATATAATACACAAATGCTAAAGCTACAAAAAGTGCCTTTCATCCAAATTTGTGACTTTGTTTAAAAACTTAGTTTGTATTTCAAAGGGGAGTCAAAACTGGGATAAATTTACTTTAAGTGTTTGTCTTTAATAGCAAATTATCAAACTATAAATCTATTCTAATATATATTAGTATTAATGGCAAATATATTATAGAAAGACACGCTATGCAAATGTAATACAAGATACGTTGCAAGTTAACCCGAAGTTTAAGTACATTGCAATACCCTTCTATTTACTAATCCTTGCAACAGAAGTAAGGATATTTGGACTTGAATATTTTACTTTGTCACCATCTTTGTCAAATTATGTAAAAATACAAAGTTAATCCAATTTAGAGGCAAGCAAATATGTGGCTAATTTGAAATGGTGCAAAAAGTATGTTTATGTTTAAAATAAATTTATTTGCTTGTCAATAACTAATTCACATTTTCAACTTTATTTAGTGTGTGGTTGTGAAATGCTGTAGAATGTTTTTGAACGCATATAATAATATTATAATGTATAAACTTCACAGCAAATTCTTCAATGTATTCAGTAATTTATGGATTAAGTTAATGATTTTATAGTAGCTCTCAGCGTTTCAAATATCTGACGTCGAAATTCTAGTATAGTTTTGCCTGAAATTTGCAAAAAATTTATCAAATTCATTTAACTGAACACATTATGATGAGATGTTGAGTTTATGAATTTCATCGTACCTGCTATTAAAGACTGCATAAAATTTGGCTGATTAAGATGCCACATTGAAATTTCTTTGGTGAAATTCTCTGAATTCCAAATCTTTTACGGTCATCGTTTCCATATCGCGTAATTTTTCAACAGTAAGTATAGATTGACTAGAAATCAAAACACTAAGAACGTATTCGATTGCAAACTGCATATAATTTCGGTTTTTGTGAAATTGAGAATGAAAGGCTAGGATCTTTTAAGAGACATTAACTGTTGTAGCAAGTGTAGATTAGTACTTATTGAGTTGAGCGTATACATTCATTTAATGCCGTTCAAACTAACATGAAAAGAATCACGCAATGCATAGCAATGCAATGAGTGCTATATATGGCAATTTTCTTTGAGATAGCAAGCGGAAACAATTCTACGAATAGATGCGTGATGATATCTATGCTTAACACAGAGCAATTATGCAACTATGCTGTCCAACAAATCTCTTACACAATTTAGAATATATTCAATCAATTTTGGTATGGAGAACCATGGCCAACCAGTTATTAGGCAATTGGTGAACTCAAATCAAGCATCGTTTTCAAATTCAAAAAGGCCTTATTATATAAATGTCGAAGGATTTTGAGCGATATTAGTAAAACTTGTGACATATAGAAGAAAGAATAAAATATTTTTAACATCATTAAAGGAAAAAACAAAGCCTTACATTAACAAATCGAAGACTCTCAAAGACATCTACGAAAACAATTCATTAGCAAAACAACTAAATGCCGCTGAATACAAATTCAGAACTATTATAGCGCCGCTTAATACAACATTGTACTATTATAGAGGCGCTTAATACACACATTTTTATTTTGATTATTATATTGATGGACATCATCTCAGCATGTTAACTAATCATGTAATAAGTTTTAAAACACAAATATAACTAGTCCGTCAAAAAGTAGTAAAGAAATTGACTAACGGTAAAGTAAGAGAAATGGAATAAAATGACTGAAATCAAGTTCACTTCACAAAATTAGATTAAGAATAATGTAACATTTAGAATGTAGTTATTATATGCAGATGAATATTCGTAAATTCATCACTTCTTCATTTGGGTTCTCGTGATTCGAGTCGAGGGCCAACTTCTTTCAGTGGGTGGGGGGTCAAGAAATTGACTAACGGTAAAGTAAGAGAAATGGAATAAAATGACTGAAATCAAGTTCACTTCACAAAATTAGATTAAGAATAATGTAACATTTAGAATGTAGTTATTATATGCAGATGAATATTCGTAAATTCATCACTTCTTCATTTGGGTTCTCGTGATTCGAGTCGAGGGCCAACTTCTTTCAGTGGGTGGGGGGTCAAGAAATTGACTAACGGTAAAGTAAGAGAAATGGAATAAAATGACTGAAATCAAGTTCACTTCACAAAATTAGATTAAGAATAATGTAACATTTAGAATGTAGTTATTATATGCAGATGAATATTCGTAAATTCATCACTTCTTCATTTGGGTTCTCGTGATTCGAGTCGAGGGCCAACTTCTTTCAGTGGGTGGG
>CABFPE010000805.1:130109-145704 GCA_900660155.1 Hofstenia miamia
AAAACATCTCACTAGTTTGATGTTCTTGTTCAGCACCGTCTGTACCGATCTATCCGAAACGAAAATATGTCACTTATTATTAACAACACCAATATTACATGCTCGTCCACCACTTTAAACATGAAAATCGAATTTGATTTGATGGAAAAATATTATTAAGTGAAATAAGCATAACAAAGCAAAAAATAGACATATAATACAGGAACAATTTTGATTGGTCATATTTTTTCTAGCCAATTGTCGATTTGTATGTTTTTAATATTTATGTGTTGAACATTCTTTTATTTTGCCCCCCTCCTCGTTCACCAGATTTAACGCCTTGCGATTTTTGGTTTTGGGGAAACATCAAGAATAAGGTTTATTCCAAAACACATCTTAATTTAGATTCTTTAAAAGAAAAAATCATTGAAGAATTCAGTAACAGTGATGCTGCAACTTTGCAAAATGTAGTGCACTCAATTCCAGCTCGCAGTACACGACTGAGAGTCGTAAATGGAGAACAGATATGAAAAATAATCCCCATTTATTGTACTTTTAGTTAAAAATTTATCTGTTTCTGTTTTTGAAAATAAATGTTTAATATTTACATTTAAAGTTATTCTCTACTTATAAATCACCCTGTATTTAAAAATTGGCGATTTTTGGTTTTGGGGAAACATCAAGAATAAGGTTTATTCCAAGACACATCTTAATTTAGATTCTTTAAAAGAAAAAATCATTGAAGAATTCAGTAACATTGATGCTGCAACTTTGCAAAATGTAGTGCACTCAATCCCAGCTCGCATTACACGACCGAGACTCGTAAATGGAGAACAGATATGAAACATAATCCCCATTTATTGTACTTTGAGTTAAAAATTTATCTGTTTCTGTTTTTGAAAATAAATGTTTAATATTTCCATTTAAAGTTATTCTCTACTTATAAGTCACCATGTATTTAAAAATTGAATGCTCTAATAAAAAAAATAGCAGCATACATTAGATGAGAACCAGTTCAAACTAAATAAATGCAAAGGCGATACGATAGCGCCTTGATAAATTCATATTACTATTTGCCTCTTGACTCATGTTGATAGGCGCATAAAATGTTGTTGGAGCTGTCGATCTCCATGCTCGTCCATTTTATGGTATACGTCGAATTTAAATTTTAGCAAATATCGCAATCCTATACCAGTGCAGCAAATAGTTCTAAGCAAGTGGTTCGCAAACTTAGTTCGACCATATCCTGATTGCCCAAAATCGATCAGTAAACGTAAATAACTTAAATTAAGCTGTTTATAATCAGTCTGCGAACAGAAAAGTATTTTATTGGAATGGCAACGATTATTTACAGCCACAGCTTACTAGGCTGATAAAAAATCCGACACAAACACAGGCCTGTTGATCAAGACCAGTCAACTTCACAAAAACACACTAAGAACCATTGTTCTAGATGATATTGCCCCATTCCTTTATATACTCGCCAAAAGAATCGAAAATGATGTAGTAGACTTCTATTCTTACTCAATTAGTACGACAATAAAAGAGGATAAGTTGATACTAATTAACGATAATTACCCAAGGTTACGAAAACCTCCTCAAAATAAACAAACTACCGTGTATGAGAGATGATTCCAGCAAGTATATCTGAAACTATGAAGGGTACTCTGATATCACATAAGCCAATTTTAATCCAAAAAATATCGTAAAAACTTGAAATCGTAAATTTCAAAATATCAATTACAAATTAGTTTTCAGTTAATTAAAATCTCTACAATATTACATATTATATCTTTATTAGTGAAGAATCGCGAAATGCATTGTAGGACCAATTAATAAAACCATACACATTTACGAAATACAAATTCTTGAGAACAATATGATAAAATTTACCAGCTGCAATTGGACCTTATTTGAATGCAGTACGGCAACATAACGCTCATTTAAACAAACTGCTTTCACTGTACCAGCATACTCTCTATCAAAAACACCAATGTCTCCACCTAAATCAAAATAAATAGTCAAAAAAATTTGTTAAATATTTTTTAAAACGTCAAATGTAAGTTATATTTACAAAAATGTCGGGCATTGAACCTTTACGAGAAATATTGCATTAAAACATGATAGAAATCAAATGTTCCAAAAATTGAAATAATATTTGTTAGAACGAGTTTGTATAATTTGTTCAACATAAAATAGTTACTTACACAAGTATTGATATTTTTATACGTTTAATATAGTGCTTGTAAGCTTTTTAAAATTAGAATACGCTTTAAATAAGTTCACATTTAAGCTGAATTGCTGATGCATAAGGATTAAGATGAAAAAGTAATAATGTTGTACTACTCATATCTGTTCTTAACAGAGATGGAGCTCAAAGTAGTGTTTTGCGACTGGAGTTTCTTGGCTGACAGCAGCGGACGTAATTTAAATTTGTAGACATGGACAGCCGTGGCCAAATCCAGTCATGGCCAAAGACGGAAAACACTATCTCAAATAGTATATTAGAAGTGACTAAGAAGTACAGTAGTAAATATATAAACTTCTTATATTTGTACAATAACTGCCAAAGAAACAACATTGATGAATATTTAAATTTAATGCAAATTAGTTTAAAAGCAATATTAAGAAAAATTGTCTTCTTTATCAATAAATATGCTTTACTTGCATGTCTTCGTGTCATAATACAATTTAATACAATATTGCCTTAAATCCAAATTAAATGTTCTCAAG
Source organism: Hofstenia miamia (assembly GCA_900660155.1). Lineage (NCBI taxonomy): Eukaryota > Metazoa > Xenacoelomorpha > Acoela > Hofsteniidae > Hofstenia > Hofstenia miamia. The sequence continues at coordinate 132,822 of CABFPE010000805.1, forward strand.
TGCTTTTTCTAAAATATTCAATATTGATTACAAGCGAAGTTTCGTCGCCAAAAATCAGGTGTGCCATTCAGAATTTTATTCCAGAAAAGCGTACGTAGACACAATGTAAAACAACAATGGAAAAATAAAAATTTAACCAATTATGTCTGTCATGAAAATAGAAATCATTTCCAAGTGATTAGTGCATTGCAAAGTGATCTACCTAAACTCTAAACTACAGGGTTTACATCGTGCTCCATAATTGTGTCAAATGTAAAAAAAGTAAAGATTTCAAATGTAAAAACACGATTTCTTCCATTGCATGACAGTATATAAAAGTTCAGTACTAAAGCATAGACTCAATTATCAAAATGTAGTAAACAAATTAGATATTCAAACAGGTTAGACTAAGCAGCAATTCGCTAGTAGCTAGCATTAGAAATCAGTTAGTTTATCTATACCCTTTAAATATTTAGCAACCGTGGTCGTAGGAGATGCTAAAATATGATACACATAAACGACTACTGAAAATTACAAACCTGGATTAAGAATCTCATAGAAATAAACTCGATTATTCATCCCTGTAGCCATATAGTATGGACCGAGAAAAATAAAATTAGGCTCGACCTCCAAACGAATGGAGACACGCGGTTCCTAAATACAGATGCAAAAATTATCACAAAGACGCAAACTTAAACAATTGAATATAAATTAATAATTGGAAAACAATAATTGTACACAAAATGAAATTGATGGAATGTATAAGGTTTGCCAATAATTAGCATAATCGCTGTATCAATATCATATTTCCATAATTTTGAAACATCGAATCCAGAAATACGCCAGCTTAAGTAAACCAACATCTTCCTATAAAAACCGCCACAATGTTCGTAGGCGAGTTCACTATTTCTTCACGTTTTATATGCAGGAGTAAACATAAACTTCATACAACATTTTCAATTTAAATGCTTTTTTTAATTATATTTTCATATGTATTACATTTAAATTATAAGATTCTGATATTGCAAAGAAATCGTAATATTAATAGAAAAATCTTGTGTGCATTGAAAGACAGTTCAACGTTTTATGCCGTGCACAAAAAAAATAGCACATTGAAGGAAGTAAATTGCCGACATTTAATTTATTCATGTATAAAGAGTTAACGGATCCAAAAATGAGATTTGCTTTTAGCCTATATAAATACACTTTAACATTCTTTGACAAATCTGTTAAATTACCTGCATGACATTATTGATTAAAGACACTTCTAAAAGTGAAGATAAAAGCGCTATGCGGGTTCCGAATGAATCGCCAAGAGATGGTAATTTTGCAAGGAACACATGAAGTGATCCGCTTTTCGTTCCGATAGCCAATAATTGACCATCATCACTCCATCGAACTCGAGATATTTCAGCAGTGGATGCGGCCCCTCTATCACTGCCTATATATTTAAGTAGTCTTAGAGAAGTACATTGTATTAATTGATAAATTCACTCTCACTGTAAGTCTCGGCAAAAATTAAATAAAGCAAACCTTTCTCTTCGTCAATTGTTACTATGCACTCTGTTTCCTTAACATCATTCAAGTCGATTACTTTCACACTAAAATATCGTCAAATTCAAGGGATTTAAATGACAATACTATAGTAAAATAGAATAATATAGCCATATCTAGCCATTCAATAAACATATCAAAACATCAAAATAAGGATTCCAAATTTTGGCAAACTGATATAAGCAGTTAAGAAACATTCTAACATTCTAAGACATAGACAAATTACGATGTATCCAAAAAATGTATTGAGCATTTAAATAAATAGTGTAACAATAAATATTGGAGGCAAAGGAACTTACGAATTATCTCCGGCTATGGCGACTTTAAAAACATTGTGACATTTATCAATGCAGGAAACTAGAGAGCGGTGTGATCTCGTTTGGTACATCTCTTGTCCAATTTCTTTAGAATGGTTACTATGCACTCTGTTTCCTTAACATCATTCAAGTCGATTACTTTTACACTAAAATATCGTCAAATTCAAGGGATTTAAATGACAATACTATAGTAAAATAGAATAATATAGCCATATCTAGCCATTCAATAAACATATCAAAACATCAAAATAAGGATTCCAAATTTTGGCAAACTGATATAAGCAGTTAAGAAACATTCTAACATTCTAAGACATAGACAAATTACGATGTATCCAAAAAATGTATTGAGCATTTAAATAAATAGTGTAACAATAAATATTGGAGGCAAAGGAACTTACGAATTATCTCCGGCTATGGCGACTTTAAAAACATTGTGACATTTATCAATGCAGGAAACTAGAGAGCGGTGTGATCTCGTTTGGTACATCTCTTGTCCAATTTCTTTAGAATGGGTAGAAATAACAATGATATAGCCATTTGAAAATCCAATTAAAACATAGCCATCGCCATACCTAAAAATAATGCTGAAATTTAATAAACCTCAAACATAATAGGGAAATCTTGGGATTAATGGGTTTGTAAAGCAAAATGTAAAAATTCCAAATACACAAATAAAATTATTTAAAATTCAAAAATGTTATTGAAATCCTAGGAATTGAGGAAATATATTTGAAATTAAAACGGTTACAAATATAAATATTTGAACTTGATATTAAACCGGATAAAAACGTTGCATCAGACAATACTTGTACTAACCAATGGTAATCAACAAGCTTTCCATATTTCTTTTGGAAAGCCAGTTCAACTGGATTGTCCGGATTGGTAAGATCGAATAGAAGAAATGTTTCCTTTCCTATTATTGCGCTGATGGTGTTCTGTTGAATGGTATTAGTCCGCTCTTCGGTTTTCATGTTTGCAAATTTTATGTCTGATGGAATATCACGTAAAGCAATCTAAAACAAGAAAATTCACTTGTTGATTTTTCATTTATTACGACCAAAGCCATGAATTATCAATATTTTGAAAAAAGCATTAAAGCCGATAAACAGTATTTTGAGAGCACTGCTTCAAATCCTGTTAAAAATGTAAAGTCAATGACTTAGCAAATGATTGAAACTACTTTCAACTGTTCTACCAATTCCATAGCAAATGTCTATTAAAAAACTATAGAAAACAAACAGTAAGCACTTTGATAAAAACTTGAATATTTCATAGATTGAATACTTCGCACGTGAATGGCCAATCGAAAATAGAAATCTATCATCAGAAAAAAAAATTTAATTGTCCAAAAATTCTTCAAAAAATATAAAAAGAAAACGATGCAAAAAATGTCTCGAAATAATTTTACTCTATTAATTAGCATGGAAACTTTTAGTAATTCTTTCAATAAATGCTTTTGCACAATTTTATAGCGTACCTGAGAAATATAGTCTCCTTTTGAATCACTAATACTTATAGATTTGTCATCACTTCCAAGAGCTAGACGATCATCTGTGCTCCATGTTGCACATGTAATCTTTTTGCTGTGCTTTGCAATAGCAGCAGGTAGCTTACTGCGTCTCTTAACATTATAAATTTGAAAATTCCCTTTACTGGAACCTAAAATTAATCATTATCATATATATATATATATATATATATATATATANGATTTACAAATCATCTTATAATCGTCCTAAAACTGATTTTCTTAGAGTCATGACGTTCAGAAACCTCTCCAACAATAAAAACTATTTGAAAGTTGTAGAAGTTAGTCCTGAATTGGTGCTATTTTTAAAAATTGTACTTTAATGTCTGTTTTATTGTGCACTAACATTATTAAAACTATAAGAGCAATATATTTTAGTGATTGCAGAAATGGTAGTGGACTCTTAGGCGCATTGCATTTCCGTGAACTTCTCAACATTTCAAAATTTTTCGATATTGATTCGGTAAATAGAAAAGCTTTATTGTATCAATATTTGAATTATATATACATGTATATATATATATATATATATATATATCTCCCGCTAAATGTTTTTTAAAAACCTCATCTTAACCGCGTTTCCAAACATAAACCTTTGAAATTTCGCAGAGTAGTGTCTCTTTAATTTACCTACCCCCATGGTAAATATATTTAAGTTCGAGTGAATACTGCGGGAGCAATGGCCAAAAAAATGGATTTTTGGAGAAAAAATGCGATTCACGCTAAATGCCTCAGAAATTTCAGACCGTTTCCCGCCAAATGCAAGGTTTTTGAATTTTCCATAGCAAAAAGCTGGAAATATAAATATATATATATATATATATATTAAGTAAAGGAATGAAAAGTTCAAGCTAATTTAACAAAGCATTTTGAAGAAAATTACGAATCCATCATTTGTGCTAAATGCACTAGACTGTCCAATTTTGTTTTAAATAATATTAAAAAATTACTCCGCATGGTAATCCATTACCGCCTACAACTTGTCCAACCTGGTCATTTCCATCCTAATTTTTTCGTAAATAATGAAAGAAAACACAAATGGGCAGTAGGTATATGCATATATTTCGGGATTAAAGCAAACAGGCTTAAACTTTCTAAGCTTGTTGAGCAATTGGTTGCATAAACAATTTTATGAGCTAAAATAAAGATGTCTGAATATCGGTTGAAGGAAATATACACTTGCAATATGCTTAAGCAATTGCAACCTTAAAGGGGGATATATTAGAAAGTTAATAAGTTACGAGTATATAAATATTCGCCAAGTAAACTATTGTATCTCACATCACACAAAGGATTCAACAAACACAGCTTCGCTCGTTTTTATTTTAATGATAGACTTCGAATGACAAAATTTTACAACTGTGTTCTTTGAGTGTCCAAAACATGCTTGTCGTTTTGAAATTTCAAATACGGATATAGCTACATTGAACACACAAATTGAAGAGTAAATGACTTTACAATTTGCGATTTAATTATTTCCAGAGCAATTAAGTTTGACACACAAGTTAAACAGTTTATCACTCCCTTTTGTCTCAAAATAGTTGAATATAGATTTAAAGGTATTACACAGTGGACCAAGTAAATCGTAAATGATTGAAATGTTATTTCAGAAGAATCTTTGTATTTTCCGCTGACGCAATTGGTGGATAATTTTGTTTCCGGTGGATGCTAATTTATAGGTTTGTATTCTTCTAACCCACTCTTTATTCTTCGCAGAGGTATGTATATAATCAATTGAATAAGAAAAAGATGTAAAACTATATAACTAAATCATAGAATAAAAACAACAAAACAGTTAAAAAAACTTGTCATCATATGTTCAAAGAGGAATTTGAAATCATGGGCTCCAAAATATGGGTCCGATCGCCTAAAAATGAGCTTAATTTAGAGAAGCGTTGATTAGAATTTGGAGGACTTGATGATCTCTTCGTCAAGAGGAAGTTGAACAATTAAGTTGAAGTTTTTAGTTTTGCATTTATTTCTATACACCATTAAACTAATTAACCAAAAGACATTTTCTAATCTCACATCAATGAATAAACAAAGTAGTCTACAAATTTTCATCACTCTATTACATATATTCATACTATTTATTCTACTGCATTTACAAAGGGAGCCAATATGATAATCAAATTGTAATTTCTTAAAAAATTATTTCTTTCAGTGCCCTTAAATGGCAAATTTACAAAAATCAGTTATCAAAAATTCTTTTTTTCATGGGAATAATTGCCGTTTTCGTTAGTTCAGCGCCACCGAAATTTAATAATCCTTTAATCCATATTATAATTATAATACATTCAAGGCAGGGTACCACTTTTTGAACAAAGACTTTTTAATTACACCTTAAAAATAATCTGGTCGTAAATAATCACAATGTACATCATCATCAAATAATAGCATGATGCAATAAATAGGAAAATTGCCACGCAGTTGCTAAGAACATATTTCAAAATTATATAGTTCAGTTGAAACCACACAAAATAGTTTTGTACAAAAAATCTTCCTACAATTTAAGACTTAATAACATATATTTGGGCAAAAAAATCTTATTTTTGAATAACCCTTAAAGCACATCGTGTACCATGGATGCATAAGGTCTTAAAACGGATATAACCTGTGCACCACTGGTGGACTAATAGTTTTACAAGCATACTAATTGAACATAAATTATGAAACAACGACATTAACTCCTGCAATTATCACTTATAATCTTCAATTTTCATAATTTTTTTCAACAAATTATCAGTTTTACATACAGATGGGATAAATCGACAGTTTTTGGATCATTAATTGTGTAGTGATAAGCATCAAGCTAACCAAACCTAGCTGGAGCTATTGTCAACTACCAGCTGCACACATCGCATACCTTTCTTATACTTCGAGGTCAATGACCCATATATACTCAAAGAATCATATATTAAGTACAACCACAATTCAGAAAACAATTTATTTTAGAAAATTGCATTATACCCTAAACTAGAAAAATCCGTTTTCATGTATGAAATCTATCACACTGGACACATATGGTGATTTTTTAATCGTCAATGCATGTTAAAAATAATTTATGTAATTTAGTTATGTAAAAATAAGAATAACAATTTGCATAGTCTCGATTTTTATATGAATAGTAATAAAGCCTAAAAAATAATGGAATTATACTGTAGTTTAATTATTTTACTAAATAAAACACACCAATAGCAATTAATTTCGAGGGTGACCACGCCAAACAGCAAATGCTTTCTTTAAAACCCACGTCCAAATCTTCAGATCTGTTAAGGGTAGTATCCCACAAAGTAATCTTTGAATTTTGATCCGCAGATAATGCTAAATAATCGCCATCATCATCCCAGGCCATACCAGTGCATCGACTAAATGACAGATAGCAACTTAATTAATTAACATATCAAGTCAGCCTTCACAAATACTAGATTGAGAATATTTCTGTTAGTGTTACCATTGAGAACAGGATTTTTTGTAGGTTCTTTAGACATAAAGTAAGCAAATATTTGTGTGCTATGATATGAAAAAAATTCTAATAAAGATGAAATTAACAAAAACAGACATACCCTGAAAGTTTTGTAGCAAAATCATAGTTCGCATCCCCATGTCGTGAGAAGCAATTTACATGTCCATTCGAACTAAACGAGAAGACTTTCTAAAAAGCTTAAGAACTATTACCCTGCAGTAACAATTAAATTTCCTTTTGAACGCTGCCACTCAAAATTTACAGGTCCACTACCAAATAGCTTTTCAGAATGCCAAAACAACTTCTAAAAGAAACGAATTAATATGCATATTACAACTACAAATAGACGTCCTTACATTCTACGAAAAATGCAGTCAAAGCGCTAACTGTAAACGTCTAACTGAAGTTTAGTTCAATCAAGTATTTCAATGTAGATGGTATACAATTAATCAAATAGATTCAATCAATAAGATTTATTATATGAGTTAAAGTTAATTTTGCAAAAGTTTAGGAAAATTAAAGCGCTAATGGATGAAATAAAATTAATAAAGTAATATAGAATATTAATTTCCCTAAATGTTCCAAAAATCCTTTCTAAAGAATGTAAATGCAAGATTTAGAATANTACAATTAATCAAATAGATTCAATCAATAAGATTTATTATATGAGTTAAAGTTAATTTTGCAAAAGTTTAGTTCAATCAAGTATTTCAATATAGATGGTATACAATTAATCAAATAGATTCAATCAATAAGATTTATTATATGAGTTAAAGTTAATTTTGCAGAAGCAAAAGGAAATTAAAGCGCTAATGGATGAAATAAAATTAATAAAGTAATATAGAATATTAATTTCCCTAAATGTTCCAAAAATCCTTTCTAAAGAATTTAAATGCAAGATTTAGAATATTAGAGATACTTGAAAGATATTTACTTGAAAAATAATTGCGTATCAAATTGCTTTTGAAAACGAATAGTTGCAAACGTTAATATTAATTTGAAGAGAATTGAATTGTATCCAACATTTATCTTCAAGAATGAATTATCATTACTGCAGCTAACAGCATTTGAACTGAAAATGCTTTAAAATCTCTTTCAAATGGGGAATTGACTGGATTGATTTTTGAAGAAATTAAAGAAATGTATATCTATAAAAATAGATATCCACATCTTCTATAAAATAATTTTTGCATTTAAGTAATGTAATTTGTTTTATTATACTAGCTTGGGTCTAGTTATTTCATGAATAAATAACACTTTGTCACACTGAATTGTATTTTATTTTTTAGTATTAAGGAAAAACTCACTTTTGTAAACATAGTTGAAAGAGGACGATTTCTGGAAATATAGTGAATGGAGTATTGACATTTATATTTGCTACTGCATAAAAAATTCAGACAAGTTATTCTAATACCTATTGATCATTATATAAACTAGAATTGTAATGACTGTCAATAACCGCGTGGAATCAAATAATAAAAATAAAAAACAGCTGATTTAGTTTAACCCTGGACTACTTGTTCCTTTTTTATGCTGTAAATGAGTGAATTTTTGTGGCAGTATTCAATAATTCTAAATAAGGAAGAGTGCATTTGTGAGCATAATGCACATTTGCACACTAGAAACTATTCAAATAAATGTCAACCATAGTTAAGATAAGAGATTGCTCGATTACGTGAATCTCTTGGAGATCTAATAAAAATATCAGAAGAATTTTGTTCAAGCATATAATCTCAGGATTTTAGGACCATTGATTATTACATACAAGCTTTGACATTACAAAAGATTATTATAGACTTGATTACGTGAAGATTTATAAATGCTTGCGCTGCTGTAGATGCAAATGACACATTAAACAATAATAACTAACAATAAAACAGACATTTTGACCTGAAACAATTTGAATAACTGAAACAAAGTCATTTCATATATTTAATAAATATATAGGAAACAAACAACTCTCAGCAGAAATAAATCATGAACAATGCTTGTTTTTTGAGATGTTTCAAATAATTTTAAAAAAATGAGGTTACTTGGATTCAGTCAACAATGTATCCCTATAATGAAATTTGAAAAGCTCATAGAAACTTAAAAATACTAAATATGATAATTAAAAACGCGAGAAGGACAAATACTAATGTGATAAAAACGAAAGTTGATGAAGAAGGAAATGTGTTGCACATAGAAAATCAAATTGGTAAAAATTTTCAATCAGTTCAGCATCCAATATCTTACAAACACAAATGTTAGTTTAGAAAATCAAATTAATTAATTAAGTTCATGTTTATCAAGTTGAATATAAGTCAAATAAATTAAAAGATAACATATATACTTTAAATAGTTATCGTAACAAATTAACAAACATTGGCAACATTTAACCTGTCAATTAACCGTATTTTAAGACAAATATGATTAGGAAAAACTAAGTGCAATATCAAAAATACATTACCTGGTGTTTTAAACAAATTTCAGGATTATAGAAAGTTTGGCTTTGTTTGAAACATTTAATTTAAAGTTCACTAAGTTAAAATATAAGGCAAAATAGAATAATCTGTGATCTAGCATTATCATTAATTTATTTTATTTAATTAAGTAGAGCTAAACATTAATAAACTTCTTTTATAGAACTTATTCTATGCCATCCTACCTTCATTTGTCCCAATTAAACAAAGAATGGTCGCTATTAGGATTATTTCTGCGGAAATATAAATTTACTATATATTTCTTAACTGACAAAAATTATTTTGCGAATGACTAGATATGTATATGCTGGGGTCGATCCAGTACACCTATATATTTTTGGATGAGTAATTAGTTAAGTTTTAGTTAACAGCATAGGACAATATTTTTTAAGAAAATGCCAATTTGGTCCCAATAACAAGTTTAAGAAAAACTTTGATGCTTGATTTATAATCAGGATTTTCAAGTATGTGGAACTTATTAAGAAGTCTAACTCAAATAAGCAGGCACGCAAAACTCGATCAAAAAAAAACAACAAAACACAAACTTGAACTTGATTGAAAATCTACTTGAAAATACTATAAAAAATTAACATAATATAAATTTCATAATCCTTACCAATTGTAAAATGAATGTTTCCCAGCCACTTGACATAATTTTGGTGTAATTAGATATAAAGCATCTTGGTAACTCATTGCTATTTAGTACATATACTTTGTTTTATTACATATGTGATATGCTTCATAGGCTGGAATAAATCATCAATAATATTAGACTGAATAACAGAATATAAATAATGTTTTCCATCCTCAAAATGTCAATAAAGAATTGTTTGTTGACTTATGATTGGCTTTCAGCAAAGTACATTGAACCTCTTTTTGCAATGAAAAGCTTATATCTATTTTTTTCTTAATAGAAGTATTATAGTTAACATTTTTTCAGGGACATCATAAATAATATCAAGATGTTGTTATTGTTGTATGACTGCACTTAACATTATTTGATAAAGATTCTATTATTTTGCAATATGTAAATATTTACAACCAATGATTGTAATGAACTACGTGATATAAATGAAAGTGAAATTATATTATATATCCTTTTCTCTATGGACATCATGATTATACATTTTAAAANAAGTGAAATTATATTATATATCCTTGACTCTATGGACATCATGATTATACATTTTAAAACTTAATCAGGTCAGTGCTGAAGCAGGTAAATTAATCTCTATCATAGTGCATACTAAGACATGTTTGCTACTTAGATCTAGTAGTAATTAAGTAAATTATTACAACAAATATTTATAAAATTATTATTTTCAATGAAATCAATGTTGCTAGCAATACGAATAACTCACACCAAGGAAGATTTGTTATGCAGGATTGATAAAATCAATTCATCCAGTTGATAAATGTTGGAGGAGTTGATTAAATGTCTCAGCCTATTATGCCACTAAATTCTAAACTTTTAGGGAAATATAAATAATTTTACTAGGCATTGGATCTTGTGAACAAAGTAATTAAACATTTGCATTGTAAATGCTGATAATAATAATAAACTAAGAACAGCAGTGCAACTAAAATTTTTGTCTATTCAGTTTTGAATCATGTTGGAAATTATATGTTCATAACCAGAGTTTTAGAGAAAAGTTTAACATACTTGGTTTTTATATTTTAAGTTGACACTCAAATTTTTTCCAATTCCAAGTTGAATAGAATAAAATAAATTATTTTTCAGAATAATTTCAAAATTTTAATTGAGTTTAAGTTCAAGTATTTATGATTTCTCTATGTCATTTTTCTTTATTAGGTTTTACAAGCTCATCTATATTTGAGTTCTTAGTATTCCAAGAACTCCAAAACTTTGATCACAACAAATATTTATGCTGAGTTTACACTAATACTGTATTTCATGAAATATAAAGCATAAACAAAGATAGCATTTATTTATCAAAAAAATCATAATTTCTGTTGCTAATTGAAAAATTGTTTATTACTATAATAAGTGTAGAGATTTATGTTGTTTGCATATTTAACTTCAATAAACAATTTATCCATTAGTTTAGAGCACAAGTATGATTTTTTGAGGTTGAAAATGCTCTTACAGCTAATACAGTTATGACTAGAAGATGTAAAAGTATTCTAGGTTATGCATGCATCATAGGTTAGACACCTAGATATCCTTGCTGTATTGTTCAAGAACAGTAATGAGGCTAGGTTTCTGCTCTTAATTGCTCCAGTTCACACAGCAATGATTATAGTTGTAGCATCATTTTCTCAGATTACAACTAGAGTTCCAAAATCATTGAATGAATCTTTTTCAAGGTGTGCTAGCAAGAGAGTTATGATTCAGCAGACAATTAATAATAATAATGAATGACTTTATTTCACTGCTGAAGGCAGACACTACAAAAAATAAAAACAAGTGAAGTTTTATGGCAGGGAGGTCAGTCAGAGGAGATAAAGTAGGAGCAGATGGAAGAGTAGGCAAAGTTGGAGAAGCACTCAGTAAAGAGGAAAGACATCAAATTTTTCTTGAAGTTCAGCAGCAGGGAAAAACAGCAATGGCTGTTGAAGGGTGAAGAGTCAAGATTTAATTAGCAGCAGTAAAAGCATGATTAAAAAAGTGAAGGGTGTGATGTTTTTTGGGACAACAAATGGAGAAAATCACTAACATCATCAGACTGAGTGGAGCATAAATCAGAGAACTTAATGAAGTCAAAGAATCAAGATCAAATTTGTGAGTGAGCAGACAATTTAACAGGAGGAGATCACATGCATGGCAGGAGAGTGGAGAATTTGAGAATAGAATCTTTGTATGGCAAGGGAGAGATACATTTGAAGGCATGCTTCTGAAAGCATTCCATAGAGTGTAACAAGTAACAAGAATGCCACCAACAGCAATAAGCATAGAGAAGAATGTTGTGAGGAATGGATTTGAACAAAGAGAGTTTCACAGCAGCTGTGGAATTAAAGGGGACATTGTGGAAAAGGGTAAAGTGTGAGGAATTAGCTTTGCAGAGGTGTAAGGACTCATGATAAGACCAATTTAACTTAGCAGCAAGTTGAACTATAAAAGATTAGTATGATAAGGAGAATAGTTCACAGGAAGAGGATGATCAGAAGGGGGAGATACAGAAAAGGAAATACCACATGTCTTCATTGGGCTAAAATCTAGATGGTTAATGGAAGACCAAGCTCACAAAAACTTGAGATCATGTAACATCGCTGGTAGTTGTTGCTATTTATCAGCCAGACCTCGCGCTTTTCTTGTTAGTGACTGGTATTTGTAAATATTGTAAATAACTTGTATATATAGAGCAATGTATTTTGTAAATAAAAATAGTTTGAACTGTATTCTCTTTGAGTTCGCTAGAATCACACCCCAGTGATTCTACACATGGCGACCGTGACAGGACCCTGATGTGATGCAGAACATTCCAATGCCTCTCTGCAAGATTAACCCAATCGATAAGAGTCAGCCGAGTCTACGCCTTAGTTTTTGCATGTTTGAGCAAGGAGCTTGTAATGATGCTGCAAAGAAGATGGTTTTTAATCTCTTGTTCTCAGTCAT
>CABFPE010000805.1:158337-169125 GCA_900660155.1 Hofstenia miamia
ATATATATATATATATGGTTTTGTTATTGTTAATTATGCTACTATTTACAAAATATGAATCTTATTCTCTCTGATAAATCAAAATTTACTGAACATAAAAATAGATCGAGAACGAAAAATCATTTCATATATCTTGAAGGTAAATTTAATTTAGAACTTCGCAATTTTAAAAGTCTAAATCAAATTAATGAAAAACAATATAAAATCCTTAAATGTCATGGGTCATAGCCAGCAAAACTTCATGGTTCAGCAAAATATCATAAAAACAGACAAACCAACATTTCAACCAATATTATTCTTAATAAATTATTATAATTACAAATAAGCAAAGATCTTTGACTATGCATTACAACAATATATTCCTAATGCCCCGCGCAAAAACGCTACTATATTTATTGCTAAACCAATTATAGATCGCATTGTGATAGGATAATTTTGAAATAATTTAAATTCCTCCAATGTGGTTTCTTATCGTAATTGGTTTCGCAACAGAAGTTGAATCGTTTGCGCTCTACCTAAGAAATACAATGTTTGTGATACATTTGATATTATTAGAAGACTTTGAGGAAATTGACAATAATTTGAATTTTGATAAAACTATGATGTTAAATTTTGATGTAGTATCATTATTCACAAGTATACCACTACATATAACAATATCATATATCCTAAATATTTTACCAACACAAGAAATTGAAATTGAAGGAAAATTTATTGGCAATCAAACCCTTGAAGAAAATTAAATTGACATGCTGCAATGCTGTTTTTAATTTCAAAAATAAACTGTACAAACAAATCGATGGTGTTGCTATGGGATCACCATTAGGATGTCTCATGGCAGGATTTGCAATTGACATGATTGAAAGCAAATTCTTAGAAAAAGCAGGAGTTAAACCATTACTTCACTGCCACTATGTCAATGATTGTTTTGATTTATTTCAAGAAAATGATAACATTACCGAATTCCTCAATTATTTAAGTGATCAGTACAAAAATTCACTAAAGAAGAGGAAGATAATAATCAACTAAATTTCTTAGATATTTGCATAACAAGACCAAATTCTGGCTTTATTAGATCATGGCATCAAAAACCAACAAATACAAACTTATACATACTAGCTAACTCACACCGTCATTCAAAATTCAAGTTTCAACTATTGTTAAGATCGTTCAAAGAGCCTATAGAATTTGTTCGACAAATCAAGAAGTAACTAAAGCATTCGATATAATTTCTAAAATTTTAGTAAAAATAAATACTCGATTAAATTAATCATTAAAGCAATAGATAAAATCTTAATATTAAAAAATAGTGAGGAAATTCGACAAAAAAATTATCATATATTTGTGAAACATCATATAAATATATCGAATATCACATCAAGAAAGAAAATAAAAGCGCAGTACATAAAATACGAATAGTCTTTACCAGCAAAAAACAAAATATTTAATTAAGAACAAAGATGATACTCTACTATGTCTTAAGTCGTTTGTAGTCTATGAATACAGGTGTGATGAATGTAATATTTCATACATTGGAGAATTTTCAAGACATTTTGGAGTACACATTAATGAATATCTAAAAGGCCACAAGCAGACAGAGATATTTCAATTTTAAAATAATATTTCAACATCAAAATTCATATATAGCAGAATCAATAGTAACTAAGGAACATCTAATAAATATCAAACTTTAATGAACAATCAAACTAGTAATGAACTTGTGGTTTTAATTAGACAAATATTGTAAAATATTATATTACCGCATTTACTTTTAACCTGATGAAGCAACGCTAAGTTGCGAAACGCGTTGTTAAATTTACGTTTTGGTTTTATTTTGTTTTAAGTATTAAGCTCAAAGATTTCAGTATTCTATATATATATATATAGTCGTTTTCAATTTCTTGCACATCAAAATGTGATCAAAATGCCAAGCTCACCCTTTTGAATAATCACATACAAAAGTTGCTTGTGTAGTTTGAAAAGCTGTATTAATTTTACAATTTTCTCTCATAAATGGATAATGTAAACGATGTTGTGTAGCAAATGCTCTGCTGTGAATGCAATATAATTCTTTTTTCGTCGTGCTAAGAATGAATACCTGATAATAGATTTTTTAAGTCATCAAGGGAACCATCTATGGTTAGAGTGTAGCTATTATATCTAATGAGTCCTTTCGAATGTGAAAAATTATTTCGATTTCAAAAGTATATTTTTGGAAATATTTATAAATTTATGCATTAGGTACGCTTGTATTGAATTAAATTATTTCAATACAAGAAAAGTTTCGCATATTTGATAGTAGTTTGATTTCACATGTTTAACGTTAACATTGGAACAAGAGAACTTTTTTTTCAAAGATTAATTATACACAATATAGAGTACTCCTTTCAATAAGTAGATTTAGCGATTTGCTAATTTCAATTCACCTTCATTTTGTGCTGGAAGAGTGCAAATTGTTGAAGATGTTAATTTTTGCACAGCAAAGAAATATCCACAAAACTGTTGACGTTTTACATTTTTTGTCTTGTACAAATTGCTGATAGATTTTCAATGTGCTTCTTATCAAATTGATTAAGTTCATTATAATTTATCACTTTAATATAATATATAGTTTTCGTTTAACATATTAAATAAATTTACTTCTAAATAATGGCAGCAGATTCCACAAATATTTATGAAGGTAAATTCGACAAATACCATACTGCTATTTTCCCCAAGTAAGCAAAAATAATATGCATATATTTAGAAGTAACTTGCATATAATCAATTTCTTCGATGCCAATCACTTTTTATCAAAGCAAATTTTAGATTTACGCAGATGTCTTATAACATGAGCATTATATATTACTTGTGAATTCACTAAAACAAGATCCTGCAAGAATATCATAAAATATATAGCAGTCAAGTTCACTCTACTGTGTTGTGGTAAATATGAAAATAAATGGGTATTCTAGTTGCACAATTAGATAAGCTCAGTTTATAAAATGCACTTTAATAAGAATTGAAGCTATTCTAAGAGAGCAATAAAGCGACTAAAATTCAGAAATTCATATAGTTGACTTTATATATTCTGTATAAAAATCATTTTTCTAAATTAGGGAATTTATATACAAACAAATATATCATTCAGTATCTTCAGTCCTGACTACTGTTTGACCATCTAGTTTTCGTAGTCGAGGCAAACGCTTTAGCGCTTCTGGTCTCCAGTTACCTTCCTCCAAATGCTTTTCATACAAAGGGTTACCTACAAACAACAAATCTTGTAATGCATTTATTTCTCCCAAGCGCATGAATTCTGACCAGTCTTTTATCAAGTTGTTTGAAATGTACAGAACTTGTAATTTTTTCAAAACTTGAATGCCTTTTAGTTTTTCTATCTAAAATATAAAAAGTTTTCAGTAATAAAAGTTAATTCTGAATAAAAATAGAAGTTTTTTTTCTAAAAATTGGTTCCAAATATTGACATCAAAAATATATTGTAAAATAAGCTACTTCTGTGTTCGTTGTATGCAATGGTATAACTATGAATACATTGATAATTATGTAGAACTTGATGATTTTTATGCAACGTAATTTATCAAAAATCTAATGAGGCAAAAATTTTATCAAATATATTGTAATTGAATTTGTTACATAGAATAAGTCTAGGATAATTTTTGCCAAATTAAACAATTTTTGAAAAGCCTATATTTTCTAAAAAAATCTTTATATCAAATGAAAGCACTTAAAGGCACCATTATGCATTGCTTTTTTGCACTCTATTTCTTTAGAAGGATCCAACTACATATACATACCTGATTGTAGGATATCCATAATTGTTGCAGTGAATCACTCACACCTTCTAACCCAGATAAGTTTTTGATATTGTTCCTCCCGATTGAAAGAATTTTGAGATTCTTAAATCCAGCCAAATTTGCGATTTTCTCAATGCAATTGGTTGATAATGATAGTTTCTCACAATTTGAACATTGCGATAATACTGCATCAAGTTTTTCGATGGGAGGATACTAAACGACATCAGTATACAATTTTAAATGAGTACTTTGGAACGATATTCCTAACTTCATATTCACTATATGAAGCAGTTTACAAGCCTTATTGTTTCCAGAGCGTTGCAATGGAACTTTGTGCTCTCATTTAATTTGGTCGACTTTCCAAGTAAATCATTTCAATCAGTTGCGAAGGTCATTAAAAATTAATTTTCTGAGATAAAATATTAATTGCATTTCATTGAAAAAAAAATGCTTATTGAGGCTACAGTCAGCAAGACAATGTAGAAAAGTATATGCAATGTAAAAATAAATTCAAGTGTAATGCATTTTTCAAAAGCAAATTTTTGAAAGTAAAATTCTCGCATTCATTTATTAAATATAGGGATGTAATAGCCAAAAATTGAACGGATTAGATGAAAAAATCAATTTATTTTTCATGAGTTTATATGAAAAAACTCTTGCCACTGTGGCAAGGCTCATGTCGTGAAAACTGCAAATCAGAATTGTAGAAAAATTTCTGAATATAAAACATCTCTTGAAATTTTAATTCCTGTAAGAATCAAATTTACTACATTGTCGTATGTACAAATTAACTTCAATTTACACCAAAAATAGAAAAATCCTAATTATACATAATTCTATTAAAGCAACATTATATGAATAAATTATATTTTGAAACCCCATTTTTATTGATTTGTAAAATATCATATTATACATAGTTTAGTAAAATATTCCCAATAAGCTTTACTAACGACAGTAAGTACATTAGTTAATTATCCTGATATCATGTTTTTTTCATATCACTAAGACTTCTTAGTATTGAGGAAAAGGAGGATTGGATTTTTCACATTCTGCTGTAATGGAAATTATGTTTGTACTATAATGCATTTAAAATTTTAACAGATATGCCATTTTTGCCAAATTTGCTAATGCTAGCGCAAATGTTTGTTTAACAGCATAGCATATTTTGAGAAACTTTATTGTTTAGTAAGCATTTTCTCTGTGCTTGTTGTGACACCAAACCAAGTTATCACCTCAATAACAACTCCAATTGGTTATGACGGAGAGTACATTTTCGAGAAGTTCATCCCTATTAATAGACAAAATTTTGGCATATTTCCGGTTGTCACTAACTTAAGTTTAAGGTTTTGCAAGGCAAACGAAAATATTTATGATAAGATTTCAGGGCTATTTGCAATATTTGCCTTCAATTTGTTTCTGTATAAACTACTTTTCATAAATGTTGTATAATTTTTTGCGAAAAATGTTCCAATAAAAGTAAAAACAGGACTAATCTGATCCATGCATTTAACAGATTGTTCAAACATGCCTAACTTTATCTAGGCTGTTGCCAGAGCTATAGAATTTTTGTTATTTTAATAATCATTCATAACAGATTTTGAATGACACTCTCTTTCAATATTTGCTAGGATCTCTTATGTTCATTGAATAATCTCAATTAAGGTTTTAAACCTATAAATTTCGCAAAAATAAATAAATTCAAAAGCAGATTCTAAGCTAGCCAAACAGATTTGCATATAAACTCGAGTGCTCATTACTTTTCAATATCGATTATCAGGGATAAGTTAGAATAATTTTTTAAGGATGGCTTCTAGTTTGAAATACTAATATGAAAATTATCAACTTTCTAATGTAACTACTGCACACAGAACAAAACAACTCCTTGTCTATTTTACAATATCCAGGAGAAAGTAATATATATATATATATATATATATATATATATACTCAGGATATAAATTGTGTACAAAAAACCAATACAAAAATTTAGAAATAATATTTATATTGGAAATTCTCCGCAAAATCTTGATCTTAATAGATTTTGGTTGATAACATTTTCTTGTAAACACTGTGTTATACAGAGTGGGCCAAATGTAATTCTCAAATTACAAACTTCAGCCTTAAAATTTGATATCCACTTCATTAGAAATTTTGAGTATGACTGGAAACTATTTTTGAAAAATTATGTTCAAATTTGATTTAAAATAAAATCTTGTAGTAAACGTTTCAAGATGATCCTTTCTAAGTGGGAGTATTTGATAACGTACCTGGGCATACAGCTTAACATGGCTCAATTCATTTGGTTTACATCCAGTTTTCTCCTCCAATTTTAAAAGCGCTTCCTTGATTGTAGTTCCTTTAGACATTTGTTGCTAAAATTCTAAATCACCTGCCCTCCATTAATAATTATGGAAGAAAAACAGCATCTGCCCAACAATAAAATTATTTATGCATAAAGCTACATTCTATGACAGCATTCGATTTCCAGTATTAAACAAAAATGAAAAATTGGCAAAAACACCTCAAAGGCATTGTTTGTATGCTTATCGATTATTTCAGCTTTTCCTTCATCTTAAATAAGCACTATTCGAGATTGAAAATTGCGTTAATTCAAAAAGATAAATTAGTATACAATTCTTGAGTTATACGAAATTTATTAACTATACCAGTGTATAATGTTGAAGTTTGGATTTTTTATGAATTAGCAGTAGTAGCGGTTTTTTCTGAACTTACTGAAATTTTCCCAGATTTTAAATGCTATGTATTAGAAACTATTTGAATGTTTACATATTACAAAAAATTTCGAGAAGATTAATTTAACATATCTCCATTAAAAAGGATGTTCAAGTTTTGCTAAATTAGAATTGATAACATAGGTCTACATATACATTTGAATGTGATATTTTGAATTTTAAAATGCATTGTCATGTTTTTTTTGCGAAATTTACAAATTTAGAGAGAAGTTTGCAACCCTTTAAATATATATTTGTAAAGAGAAATGAACTAAAATTGAGCTATGCAGAATGCATGTGGTAGTTGTTGTGATCTTCAATTTTAGGCATTAGACATTGTTCCAAATTTAAGTCATTGCATATCTTAACACGGAAATATTTAGCGGAATTGCATTGTTTTATTAGTACATAATTTATATTGAGTTCAATGTATTCTGTGAGATTGCTATGTATTAAGAGTAAACATTAAAATTTGCGTTTTTTCAATATTTACTTTCAACTGATTATTTCCGAATTTTCAATTTCACCTTGGAGGCGTCATAATGCATTGCAGGCATTAATGTCACTAAATAAAGACAAGCCCTACCTACATATAGGATGGGATTTAGAAATTTGCCCCTAGAGTTCCAATGTGATTGGAATTTTTAGAATTAAATGTAAATTGTTATTGCTGTTGATTTTTAAGGAGGCTCCATTTATTAAACTAACAGCGTAGTAATCAAAGTTATAGTGAATAAATGTGTCTTTCAAATGCTTCAGATTTTCTGAGACCAAGAATTGCAAAGTAACGAAAATTTTCAGAAGCTCAATTAGATTATATTTGTAGTTATATTCATAGATTGGCAAGTTAAGGGCCATAACCATTAAGGATACCAAGTTATTTTTTTCAAGAAAATATTTGAAATGTAAAATAACCATTAATTCAAATGCTTAGCAATTTTTCAAAAAATTTACTAAACGTTGAATAATTAAATTGGGTCTAACTATTTTGCATTTGATGGGTCCGAGTCATTTTTTTATAACTTGGACTTCCGTTTTTAATAATAATTTGGTTAAATGTGAATTATAATTGATTACTTGAATAATGAAATAATAAGTTAAAAATTGAAGAAGAGACAGTCAATATATTTGTGTGTAAGTTTATAATAATAATAATTTCAAACGCAGCATTTTTCTTTGCATTCCTACTTTTCATAGTAATAATAATAACGAAAATCCTAAGAATTCCAAAATTTCTAGTAGAAACGTATAGTGGACTAAGGCATAGTTGAAATGAGTCATGATTTTTATAATTGATAATCTTTACTATAATTTGCAAAATATATATATAATTAATAAATGTGTTTAGTTTTCTCATTATCAAAATTATGAAAACGTGTAGGTTGTAAATATGGCGTGCTTGCTTCAGTTTTTATCATTATTTATTGGGATTTCCGTGTAGGTTGTAAATATGGCGTGCTTGCTTCAGTTTTTATCATTATTTATTGGGATTTTGAAAGATTGCAATTGGAATTTTACACATGGAATAAGTAAATTAAATTTAAAAAATAGGTCCAAAATGACTTGATTTTTTAAAATAAGTTTCAACCACAACTCAACGAAATAATTATTGAATTCTAGAATTAAGTATCAATATATTTTGGTCCCATTCCATTTTTATTTTTTCAGATTCCATCCTGAAAGTATTGGTTGCATTACAGCTGTTTCGTTTCCGTAGATCTATTTTTATTCCCTTACTGAGATGAATGTGTTAACGTTTGCATTATTAATGTTGAGTACTCAATATTACAACCAAAATTTTAGTTTAGCAAAATAAAATTTGTCACGAAATAGTCTCGGTGATGTATAAAATGGAAGAGTTGATCCCAGTCCGTATTGGTTCTAGCTTGTGTCTTTGCTATCCCAAGAGGTACCAGGATCGGGACTAGCAATGGGATTGCCCTGAAGGATAGGACTCCTGACCCAATTCTATATCTAATTCTGTTTTACTCAAATCACAAATAGCAACTTTCATTCATTTTTTAAAGGCAATTGAAATCAGAGTTTAGCTCCACAATAACAATATAATTATAGTACGAATTAATACATTGACTAATCAAACTATCTCATTGCCAAAAACTTAACTTTGAACGATCCGTGAATTACTTATTCATAAATTTGTTTGATTTACACAATTACATTTGCTTTGAAGATTTAATTTTAAGCATACACCTGTTTCTCAACGTTGAAATTGTCAGACAGATCTGAAACTAGACGTATACACCAAACTATCTGAAATACACTACTATTGATGCAACCTTCTAAATAATTGTTTCTAGTTTAATTTTATAGTTCACGTCATGCCATTTTCTTTTGGAAATATGATTGTGAAAGAATATTGAGGCCAGCCAATACCATAAATATTTTTCATCCTGTATCTGCGCTAGCAACATAATTCGTTTAATTTCAACAGTTAAATGTCTAATGTAGCTTAAATTACATTCAGGGCATATTTTGAACCAGAATTTTTTGCAACATACTACTAAGAATTGGATTAAAATTGGGCATACTAATGTAAAAACGATTAGTTTATTAAAAATTTCCAAACAATTATTAAAATATACCTATTTTAGTGATGTATGGGTCGAGTTTTTATAATTTGCATCACATTTAAAAACATTCTCTTATATCCGTAACCGAAAGGATTTTGCCATACCTGAGAAACAGATTTATGTTGCTGCTAATAACCCTTATCAGTACATGCTCCACTATGTGTAGAAATCACTGACTAATTGATTGTGCTGTGGTACTGGATTACTTTACTGACATATGCCTCCGTGCAAACATAGATCTTCTTGGATGATTACTATTTTTCAAAAGGCTTTTTGAATACGTTATTTATGGTTCTAGATTTGAATCAATATTTTGTTTAAGTAAATGTTGTACAATTTGTAACTATGACAAGCCGAAAAAACAAAAAAATATTTTCTGAAAGCCAATCAGATCATTACTGGAATATTCGTGGATCCTGAATCAGAAGAGGATTCAACCTTTGAAGATCCCAAAGAAAGATGAAAATTCAACAACATATTTACTATTAGGGGCATTCAGATCAACCTGAAGACTATCAGTCTTTGGAGATTCAGCATAAACAAATTGTTCAGCCTCATCGGATTCAGACGATGATAGCAATTCTGTTCCAGGTCTATCTAATGAAACATTTCTTCATTGCGATATTGCTTTAGCTCTCAATAAAAATCACGTCGTATACTCTCTGAAGCACATAGAAATGTTATTAATCTGTGAGATGACATTGAAATTTTTTTGCTCATTTTGTCAAGTGGTATATTGTCCGATGTGGTCCACCATACACATGAAAAAATGCGTGCAAGACACAAGACATATTGCTGCCGTTCTACAGGAATGTAACTGGATTCCAAAAAACAAAGTTTCTGATGCCATCATTACAACATCTGCACTGTGAAGAACAGAAAGGTACAGATAAACAGGCTGTATTTAGTGCTTGCGGGACATTTGCAATGAAGATCTGCATCTTTAGTAGAAGCTCTTTAAGATGTTTATTGTTGAAAAACAGCTTGTTCGGTACCATAGGCATATTTCTGAGCGTATATCTATGCTATCTAATCCGAAACAATATTGAATAATAATTTGTTGGTTGTCTGATGTAAAAACTGGTTTTGATTTCAGGGAAAATTTATACAGGAAAAGAAGAAGATATCATTCATAACTTGGTCTGTGAGATTTGGGCCAACAACATATTTACTATTAGGGGCATTCAGATCAACCTGAAGACTATCAGTCTTTGGAGATTCAGCATAAACAAATTGTTCAGCCTCATCGGATTCAGACGATGATAGCAATTCTGTTCCAGGTCTATCTAATGAAACATTTCTTCATTGCGATATTGCTTTAGCTCTCAATAAAAATCACGTCGTATACTCTCTGAAGCACATAGAAATGTTATTAATCTGTGAGATGACATTGAAATTTTTTTGCTCATTTTGTCAAGTGGTATATTGTCCGATGTGGTCCACCATACACATGAAAAAATGCGTGCAAGACACAAGACATATTGCTGCCGTTCTACAGGAATGTAACTGGATTCCAAAAAACAAAGTTTCTGATGCCATCTTTACAACATCTGCACTGTGAAGAACAGAAAGGTACAGATAAACTTCACTGTCCTTCTATCAACTTTGCATGCAGAAAAGCTTTATGCCATGAACAAAATTTGCTTTTTAATTATATATATATATATATAT
>CABFPE010000805.1:246259-267278 GCA_900660155.1 Hofstenia miamia
CTCTGCTATTTTTGGATGTTCAGTTCTTAGTAAAGTTTTAAAAACCAATCTCACTAGAATATGTTGATGACTAATTCGTATCAATCATCTTCTGCTAAACAGATATTAACTTCAGAAATAGAAATACAATCTAAGAAAATTCATTTTTGGAGTAATTTCCCAGAAGAATTTAATATCATTTATGATAGTTATAGGACATTAACTGATTCCCATTAATGTAAAATGCAGAATAGTGCATTGCAAAACAGTGTTGGTATTTTAATAGAAAATACTTTCTGTAATTGTATCATACATTTTTCGCAATTTGAGGTGTTGTCATTAATGGCAATAGCAATGTGCATGTCCATAAAGAATAGTTAGGATTCGTTTTCACCTCATTGTTACTTGAAATAAAGTTTGTTCTTACAATGAAATATAGATTAAAAAAGTAAAATTTTAAGTATGTGGAAAATTGATTGAGTTTTTACTCTCACTTGAAATCTCTTGAAAACATATATTGAATTGAAATTAAGCACATTCAATATATTATTGCAATTAAGGATTATATATATATATGTATATATATATATATATATATATATATAGTCATAACTCGTTAAATATGGTAAAGGTTTTACTGTAAATAAAAAATATAAATCTACATTTGATTAACTTTTAACACCAAACTTTACAAATCAAGTTCATTGCTCACTCAAAGAAATTAAAAAAACAATGGGAAATGATTTATACAAAGAACTGAATTAGAATTGTTTCCTTATGAAAAACAAGAAACATAAGGACAATTTATTCTATTAATAAGCAATGCAGTACAATCACAACTCTACATAGAACCAAGATCCTAAATGTAATAGAATGATAAACACACCTGACTATGTTATCAATATCAGTATGTGTTTGTCAGATTCACAATGCTTTTTAAATGAGTTCAATTCATGTAAGGTTAACCTTATTGTCATTCCTTAACAGGACCTTGTGTTCTGCTAGAAAGTTGCGAATTCATCTCGCGTTATCATAAGGCTGTGCGATTCAACAAAACTCGAATCCAATCGAATCGAAATAAATGAAAATCGAATCGAAAAAAAATAGGCGAATTGAACCTCTTTGATTTTTTTAGCAAACAGGCATCGGAATTAACAGGCTCGTTTTAACATCACCAGCTTTGAAAAAATTACATTGATATAATTGTGTGTTAGTATAATTACTGTTAATAAAAATACGATAATGAATATTTCTATAATATGTAGCACAATACCACGTTAGCTATACCTCCGCACACCAGATTATCGAAGTCAAGCTAAGGATGTGCGATTCAGCAAAAAACGAATCGAATCGAAATTAAAATTAGCAGAATCGCAAAGCCTTACGTTTGACAAAGATAATAAAAGTACAACCATAACTTATTCTATCAAATTGTTAGAAAAACTAATATTCAATGCTAGTGTGATTTTGTAGAAAAAGGGCAAAATTTGGAATAAAAAAAATTAAATCTATATAAATTTACATTTCAAAATGTGTATTTCTTTTAATTCATTATACCTAACAACTTTATGAATGTCAAGACAACCTGTGAAGGTGCTCTTCTGAGGAAACAGTTTTGCTCTTTTAAGTCTCCTCATCTTTGTGGCATTAGAGAGAAGTAGTCATTTAGTGATTTTGTATGATTGAGTTTGTAGATGATTTTAAGTAACCACCGCAAAGTTGATTGAAATAGAACAACCTGAATATTGTACCTAGAATGGTGTCAAAATGTCACTTGTAAATGTTTGATTTTCACTAAGAAATCCCTCAATGATGCGCTAATGAATGCACTTAAAATACAATTGAAAATACAATGTGATTGAATGCTTTTAAATTATAGTAACACTACCTCTTAGCTGGCGGACTAAGAAATACTTCTTTTCCAAAGTAATTAAAGTATCACTGTATTTACAAATTTAACCAGAATATTGAATGATACAGTTTTTAGCCTTACACACCATTTCACCTACAAATGGGCATACCTACCATTAATATTGGCAAAATTAACCTTAATATTGGTACAACTAATATTCTATATCGGCACAACTAACAATTATATTGGCATAACTAACAGATAAAATATCATATCTAACATTTAGCATTACTGATCTTAACTACAAATATTTTCTTTTGGTCTCTATATTAAGAAATTCGATTAAGTTGTTTTATTGTATCAATTTGAGGGGCAATAAGCGAAAAAAAGCAAAAGGTACGTTTGTTGCTAGGACCCATTGCTAGGCAAAATTTTTTAACTTTGACTTACAAATCTCACTTTTCAAGCAAATATGAAAATTTTGGTTAAAATCAATTAGTATAAGATACCTTACCAATATATTTATGAAAAAACTGAATTTTGATATTGTTCAAAATAATCATTTATATTTGCTAATATAAGTTATTTGTTCCAATATAAATGTTATTTATGTATGGAAAATAAATGTTAGATATGCTAACAATGCTGAGAAAGAACCCACGGTGTACAAATGATGTGAAAAACAAATGACAATTGCATCCCATAAAATTCCCACATGATTGCAGCACTGTAATTTTACTTGTATTTTGAAAAACAAAATTAGCAACACTTTGCATGCATGAAAGCTCCACATTCCTCTGCTTGACAAATTCCAATAGAGAAAGATTATCACTTTTTCTTCAAGATATTAGTAGGATTTGTGAGAAATGTTGCGTCACACTTCAGAGACATCTGTTGATTGTGGATTTGACATGGCATACACTAAAACTTCAAATTAAATGATAAATTTCAAACTTATCTAACTCATTTGAAGCATTAGTAATAAATCATGTTCATTCATGATTAATAAAACAATCTTTAAATTTAACTTCATTTGAAGAAGTCCATTTTGTACAGCTTAGCTGCTTGAAATTTCAAATGGGTTTTTATTATAAATTTTCAAGTTTGTTCTATAGATACTTCTCAATTCCAAGCAAAGTTCACATTTATTTAAGAATATTTCAAAAAGTTGAATTTAATTTTATTTGGGGGGTTTGTTTGCAGATATAAATAATCTTTTGTATCTCCCACTGACGTTCAGCATTTGGTTTTCCTTAGAACTGCACTAGTTTCTACACATATAAGTACTCAACGCATTATTACCAAACAACTTTAAGCCAATATGCAATTTTGTTATTCTATGGGACAATATTTAACAGCTAAGTCAAGAGCTTAAATATCCCCGTAGATTAAAAGTAATTAAAGAATAGAGTTCTCAATAGAAAAGTAAGTGCATTTGGAACAGTCAATGAAACTTTCTTCCTTATTGTGAATTTGAATTTTCATGTTTTTTCGTTACTTAGGGGACAGTTTACATGAGCCAACCTAAATAGATATTTAATATATTTTGAATTTCTCAAGCACGTTTTAACAGCACTGTGCTTATTTACCTAAGAGCAAACTACATCTTTAAAAAGCTCACAAAAATATGTGCAGTCAATGTCTTGAAAATATTAACTTTGTTAAAAAATGCGGATTTAACGACAAATTTAATAAAAAAATATGTGTCTAACCTTGTTTTGATCTGGTCACTCTATTCATGGATTTTGAAAGCAATCAAAACCGCATTCACTCCCTTGCTCATTAAAAAATTCAGCTATAATGTAGAGCTATTTGTGTTTAATTGATATTATTAAATTTCTTTTAACTACAGAAGAATTTTGCAAAGATGACTTCGTTAATACTGGCTTTTTTTACACACGATGATATTGAAGACCATTTTAGAGATTTTAGAGAAGCTGGTGGTGCATGCTATTCAATTTCATAGAAGAAAATTAATCAAACTTTTCAAATGAATAGACACATCCAACTTTTTAAAGTAGGAATTGATTTATTTACTGGTCAATTTGGGCATAGCTGTCAATTTGTAACCTGAGTTTAACTAAATCTAAAGAATTAGGATTTAAACTTTTGACTAACTATTAATGATATAAATGAAGACGAAAAGTGGGCTTCTTTTGAGTAGCTGGTTGTGCCATTGATAATGGTTCAAATTTCACAAAATTATTTAAATTGAGAAGTCACCCTCCTTAATGATGCATTATTTCAAATTTTAATACTAAGATTTTATTTCTTCAAGGATGACTTTGAGGTTAAGGTTTTGTGCCGAAAGACTTTCATTTTGATATTAAGTAATATTTCACAACAAAAGGTATAGTAATAAAAATAATGATAATAACAGTAAAGTAATTTATTGCTTCAAAGTACAAGTACAAATCTATAAACTACAAGCTACATGTATTTACAATATAATAATAAAATATATATAATATAAATAAGAATAAGAAAGTCCTCATTTAATAAGTGTTTGACAATTGCAGAACTGAATACTTATTAAATAGCGTCATAAAAATTTCAAAATGATATTTACAGTAGAATAAACCATGCGTTATTGCAATGTAATTAGTTGCGTGTGGTGACTTTCTAGTGCTAAATAAAATTTTCAAATTAATCCTGTGTAGGACCCGATAGTATACTGATACCAAAACCTATATCGCAGTATATTGACAATACCGAAAAATACCGATGCCGCGGCATCTTGCCTAACAAATTGATTGGTACTATATTTAAGATCACGTATGTTGTATGCAATCGCGCGTGTCAATGTTTGTACTATGAACAATTGGAATATTTCTGTCCTACATCTAAGATATGACAGTTTGGAAAATCTAGGAAATCTATGAAAAGGAAAAGTCTATTAATAATGTTAAAATTATGACTGAATAGCCACACACTTAGTCATAAATACCTTCACAAAAGCGAACTATTTGCAGATTTTTTCTTAAACATCAGATTTACAAATGTTCTCATTCGGGTTAGGTGCATTTATTACTGTGTGATGCAATAATCATGATTATGAAATCTAAGGCCGTTTAATTTATGCTCAAGGTCGAAATAAATTAGAAGATAATAAAAATTCTTAAAAAATTTATAATTTTTAATTACTAGAAATTGTTTGATAAGCGCAAATTTTCGAAAACTGCAGGACTCTCCTCGTAAACCAGCATAAGTTACAGTAGATAATGGTTAAATTGTGCTAGTAGAAAATGCGGGTCAACCTGACCCACAATTGCAGGGACAAATGCTGACGGCAGTTTGGGCAACAGCAGCTCAAAAGTGCTGCAGTACGTACATTTACATTATTTAGACATCGTAATCACTTTCATTGCACTATAAAATACAAAATTCTATTTTAGCTTAACTATCAACTTAAATATATAAAAAATTGAAAATTTGTTGAAATTTAATACTATAGATTCTACTGGAAAGTGCATTGATGTATTATTGTTATAAAATTTGAATCTTATTTACCAAAAACATATTTTTGGATAAGAAAAATTATTAAAGAATAATTAAAGGATTTTAAGTTTTAAATGCTTTTAATTTCTTTGGATAATGAATTCTGGGCTCAAATGGCGACATTAATGAAGGATTCATTTTAAACCGTTTTATACATAATCAATGCAAAAAAGGTTTAATTTTGAATTCTGCTCAAGACTAAATCAACGCATTTGGTATACTGGAGTCTAAAATGGACATTCGACCAGAGAAATCTGGACAAGAATTTACACCAAATTACTGCTTTTAACTGTGTTTAGTTGTTTTCTCTTTTGCAGTGCAAATCGCCTTGATAGGTAAATTAAGTGCTCAATTTAATGCAATGGATTAGGCATTGTTTAAAACAGCGCATGTAATAGGGGCGTGTGTAGGATTCCCCCACATCTTGTACAATGAGAAATTCTAGCGCTGAGCAATGTAGTTAGACTTTGTACACACGCATCATAGCGGGCTGTTTTAAAGAGAGCGCGCAATTCTCAATGTTAACACAAAAGTGAATTATCAAATATTAGATTTTCTTGATAATTTCAGTACGGAAATGATGTTTAGCAATAATTTTATGAAATATTATTATTTGAGGCGGTCGATTTGATAGGAAACGATTTTAAAATATTTAAATGGTAATGTAAATTATCAAATTGTTCGGTTACTTAGATTTAAGTATTAAACTCATCACTAGGGCTAACCAAATGTTAATTCAATTTTTGCCAGTTTCGACACTTTTGGTTTAATTTTGTTTTTCACTTGAAATGTCAGAAAAGTAAACTTTTCTCATATTTCTTCATCAATGTTTTCAGCATTTATCTCGAAAAACGTTTTAGATTTTGATTGGTGGTTAATACGTAGCGTGCAGCCTGTATCAAATTCGCCAACTAATCTTCGTCTTTTCAGACGCTTCCTTGCGACGCTAGGTGTTGAACAAATCATGTCTACGCGGGCCCCACATTTGTTTCACTTCAATAAGAACGCAATTATTTACTTGAGCACTAAACCTGTGCTATCCGACTACATCCGTTGAGTGACTTATGGTGAATTGACTTTTGTGTTGTTCATATTTCATTTCAGAAAAGCAAAATGCGGAGGCAGCGTGTTTCCTTGCATAAAAAAGCCGCTGCAATTGTTGAAAAATACCGTAACGAATTTCAGCTTGCGCCTGGAGAATTTTGACTTGTAAATTATGCGACAAAACAATTTCGTGTAACAAAAATGTTTTGCCCGAATTTCAAAAGGATTTTGTCAAAATGTTACCGAAATGTGACATTCCATTTACGAAGGTGTCAAAAATGAAGCCTTTCCTGGAAAATACTGCCGGAAACAAGTTCCCAGTATGACATCCTGTCGACGAATGGCCGAAATCTTTGCAGCTGAACATGTTAATGAATTTGCCAACAACATTCGGGACAAGAAAATTTACTGTATGATGGACGAGACTTCAATTGCAAGAAAGAAATATGTCCACGTATTTATTGGGGAACTGGGGAACCCTTCGTATGTAATGTTCATGGAGGTGAAGGTGGTGGATGATACTACTGCTGATACCATGCCTTACCTCCTGGACGATGTGTTACGGGCCAATTGGGTAAGCGGGACCAATTCTGCCTCATATTGTCTGATGCGGCTGCTTACATGAATTCTGCTGGTACCAAACTTAAAGTGAGTTTTTTTCATGCTAATTTCAAAAATTATACTTAAAATTATTTAGAACATGTACCCGAAGCTGCGACATTTGACTTGTTTATGTCACCTTTTACATAATGTTGTGATGACGATGGTCAAAGACATATATCCTAATGTGAATGATATTATTGCGCAGTCAAAGGGCCAACAGTTAAAACTAAGTCAAGAGAGGAACTGTTCCACATGATTAGTCCTGTAACTGATCCTATTGTGACACGATGGAGTACATGGGTAAAAGCAGCCCTATGGTACAGTGAAACCTGGTTGGAAGTGAAAAAAATAGTTTTGGGGTTTACAGGAAATAGACTACTTGTGACAAGAGCAATTCCTAACCGGTGTTTGAACGTGATTTGACAGAGATGTCTGCCTTGTGCACGCAATTACCCGTCTGATTTTGAGAGTGGAAGAATAGAAATGCACCCAGTTCGAGGGTGTTGTCAAAGTTCGAAGGTCAAGAATTGCCTTCACAACGGACTACTAAATATTAAGGAAATAACCGAAGTTATGGAATGTTCGGGTCCCTTTCTCCAAGAATATTCTATTCTTCAGCGAGCTCCAGCGTCTAACGCTGTTATTGAGAGGTCGTTTTCCAATCTCTGAAAAGTTTTGAGTCCTGACCGACAATTTGCAAATGGTAACGTTAAAAATTACGTGCTCGCCTACATCAATGTAAAGAATTGAGTTCATTTATTGATTATTGAACCTTTTTCCATGAAAATCAGGCATTATAAGCCATATTATGAGTTTTGTAATGTCAATTATAAGGTATATATTTTGGTCAATTTCTGTGTTTTTAAGGTCATTTCGATTGAGCAATAAAAACGAGTTAAAGAACAATTTTTGGTTAACCTTACTCACTACTTTTGAGCCTATTCCCCAGTACACTTGCATTCTTGTTTTAAACAAACGTGTGTAGGAATTAAAACCCCGCACCTATTGCGGGCACTGTTTTAAGCAATGCCTTAGCAGGGCTTTCAAAGTTTGATGAAATTAAAATTTGAATACATTTCAAACTTCGATTTGAAAATTTGAATATTTATTAATAAAGTTAGTGTTTTCTACAATGTAGAGAAAAAGTGTACAAAAAGCCACTATTAAATACTAACTGAATTGTTTCTATTTCTTTGTTGCAGAGGTAAAGATAGTGATATTTCTTGGTTACTATAATAGTTCATTTTAGTTTCGAAAAGTATTTTCTATGAATAGTTCAATAAGTTCTTAGTCATTAATTTTAAATTGATAATAGAGAAATGATGTACTTAGTTATTTGTATTTATTGAAGTAATTAATTTTTGGTTAACCTTACTCACTACTTTTGAGCCTATTCCCCAGTACACTTGCATTCTTGTTTTAAACAAACGTGTGTAGGAATTAAAACCCCGCACCTATTGCGGGCACTGTTTTAAGCAATGCCTTAGCAGGGCTTTCAAAGTTTGATGAAATTAAAATTTGAATACATTTCAAACTTCGATTTGAAAATTTGAATATTTATTAATAAAGTTAGTGTTTTCTACAATGTAGAGAAAAAGTGTACAAAAAGCCACTATTAAATACTAACTGAATTGTTTCTATTTCTTTGTTGCAGAGGTAAAGATAGTGATATTTCTTGGTTACTATAATAGTTCATTTTAGTTTCGAAAAGTATTTTCTATGAATAGTTAAATAAGTTCTTAGTCATTAATTTTAAATTGATAATAGAGAAATGATGTACTTAGTTATTTGTATTTATTGAAGTAATTATTATTAAATTCAAAGTTTGATTTGAAATTTGAAAGTTTGAAAATTTGATTTCAAGTTTGATAATTCTTAGAAATAATCCTTACTTAGAAAAAAAAATTATATTTATTAGACTAATATGTAATTATTTATACATAGAATAGAATTTCTTACTAAGTGTAGTACATTGGCATAATTACATAACTAAACACCTCAACAAAAGCTGCTAATACTACACTTAATCCGTCAATAATAACACGAAGTACAAACACAATAAAACACAACAAAAACATGGATGCAGAATTTAGTTTGCCCAGTTTAGTGCTAATTATTTTAACTAATGATATTTTTTGAAAAACTGAAATCCTTTCCATGACTTAGAACCGATTTTAAGGATATGTTGCTTCCGGAGATAGTTATTGATTTGACTTTTAAATTTCCTGCAATTTTTGATTCGCTTTATTTCAATTGGTAAGTTATTCCATAGTTCCATTGTTGAGTTCAAAAATGAATTTTTAAGAAAATGTTGTTTAAACTTCACTTTTCTAAATTTAGAAGTCTTCGAATCATAAGTTGAAAGGACATATAACGGGAATTGTAGTTTACTGTAAGGTGAACAATGAATTGAAAAACCCAAAATTTTATTAATGCAAAGTATCTTATGAAATGTGAAGCATCGTCATGATTAGAATATGAACTTTTGTCGCTCCTAGTAAAGTAATTATCATTATGAATGTTTGCTGCCTCTTTAATTTGTGAGTCGATTATATTTATTAATAAATGGTTTATGTCATTAAATAAAACACTACAGTATTTATAATGAGTTAATACTGTCGGGAGAATCTAAGCTAAAAGACTATGATACAAGGCTGTTTGTATCTAAGGAATTAACCGAAGAAGAAAGGCAATTAGAGAAGAAGCTTCTAAAAACGAAATATGATCTCATTCAAAGTGGGAAGGACAAGTCAAAGGCTAAACTTCGGAATCTAAAGTTATTTGTGGATGGTCGAGAATATAAACCTACCATGTGACTAGACAACCCCTTTTCTTTTATGCTGCTTAACTCTCGGTCAATAAAGAAACCTAATGCCGTCTATCATTTATCTTGTGAAATATTCGTAAATTCCCTTTCTGCCTGCTTTATAACAGAAACTTGGTTATGCGAAGATGTTGATGATTCGTTTGTATCTCTACCTAACTTCACATTGTTGCGGTGTGATCGATCTTCTAGTAACTCTCATAAGTTTTACGGTGGCGGTGTATGTGCTTACATACATAAATCTTACTGTCCTGTGCAGCTATATCCAACCAATTACATTGAATTTGAGGTTCTGTGGTTGGATCTTACGGTCACTTCACTCCCAATTTTATTTTGTGTATTGTACTACCCTCCTGATACCGACTATAATGAGCTCCTCGCTATGCACTTGATCATGGCCAGTGAAAACATTCTTACAGCTAAGAATTATTCCTGTTTTGTTGTTTGTGGCGATTTTAACAATTTTAGACCAGAGCAAATTATGGAAGAATGCGGCCTTTATCAGGTCAACTTTGAATTCACGCATGGTAATAGGGTCCTTGACAAGGTACTCTGCACGAAACCCGACTTTCTCCAATAATTCACATATCAATCATTGGTTTCCAGTGATCATCAGGCTGCCATATGTTCTCTGCCTTTGTGTCCAAAACGCAAACGAACAGTTTACTTCAGGGATCAACGTGAGAAGTGCAAGCAAAAATTCACTAACAGTCTGTCAGTGGCAACTTTAGTAATGTATTTTACTGTTCCAATATAAATATTGCTGTTTCCCACTTTGATAATATTCTACATCGACTCTTTGAGGAGAAATGTCCTCTTCGAAGAGTGGTCATATGAGATAGAGATCCTGAATATGTAACCCCTGTCATTAAAATTCTTCTTCTCAAGAAGAAGAACAAACTTTTAAGGAGAGGCCGGTTTGTGGATGCAGAATCAATCAATAAACGAATTCGAGAAAAGATAAAGGCCAATTGCAGGTATCTAGATAAAATAGGTTCGACGAATTGGTGGGCTAAAGTTAACTCCCTTATTCATGCTACCCCAGGCTCCTGTAATGATTTTAACACTGATAATGTCAATGACTATTTTAATTCGTTCTCTTTTTCTAATGCTAATAACTCTACTCCTGTCTGATTGGCGTGACAAGATCCCATTACTGAAGACATTCCTTATTTTTATCCTCATGAAGTTTATCATTATCTGAATCGAATCAAGAAAACAAGCTGTGAAATGAACGGTTTGCCTTTCTGGGTTTTTAAATACGGTGCTGCATATCTTGCTGATTCTGTTTGTTCATTATTCAATCTTTCACTTTACTGTGGTGTGTTTCCTGATGCATGGAAAATCGCTAACATTAGACCTATTCCTAAGAAGGCCAACCCTAAGGAACCGAAAGTTTTACGGCCAATATCGCTCACGCCTAATCTTTCTCGGGTGATTGAAAGAATTATATATGACAAATATGTTTCTAAATCATATCACAGATCATTAAGTCCTTTGACGTTGGTTTTCGCAAACAAAGTTCAACAGCATGCGCACTAATAAAGATACTGCATCAGACTTACAAATTCAGGAGTAGCCATGACTATTGCCAAGTAATTACGCTGGACATGTCTAAAGCATTTGACACAGTTAGCCACACAGCAATTATTGACGGTCTATCTAGATTGAATCCTCCCATCCATTCTCATATTATGAAGTGGTATACCAGTTTCCTCACCAGAAGAAGCCACTTCACCACTATAAATGGCCAACATTCTGCAGTTCGTTACATTGAACTTGGAGTTCCTCAAGGAACCATCAGTGGTCCTGTTTTTTAACTGTGCTGTTGATAACACATATCAAATAGAAGACACAGCGAACTTCTCAATATCAGCTTTTGCTGACAATAATACTCTTATTGTACTTGGCTTGTACGATGTTGGAGACAAAAGCAATTTCGTAATCAATTCTCTTGAGGCTCATTTTTTATCCAAGAACCTTCATTTTAATCATAGCAAGACGAATGAACTTCTCATTAACTTTGGTCAAAGCTCTGTCCCTGAGTTGCAAGATATCACACAACAATCTGTATTGAAATTGCTTGGTGTGTACTTTGACAAGGCACTTTGATTTTCTCATCACATCAGAAGCATGACTAAAAAAGCTACTAGTTAGTTGTATTTATTGCTGAAACATCTTGGATTTAGCCAATATGAACTACAAATACTATACTATGCATTAGTTATGCCTTCACAAACATATTGTTGTTCAGTTTGGGGAGGTACGTCAAAATCCCTTATGCTGCTCTTAGATAAAGTTCAGAAAAAAGCTTTACGCCTTAAAATTATATCAAATTATACCCCTATTGAAAAAATCATAACCAAAGTTGATAATAGACTTCTGAGAATCATGTGCTGCAAGATATTCTGCCTCAAAGCTCACATTATGGAGATAGTCGACTGCGTGAGAGGCTCCCTGGAGTAATAAAAACCAACTCTGAACGAGAACTTTCTCTATTTCCATATCGGCTCCTTCGTGGAATGAAAATCTAGCATTTCTATAACTTAAATAGATGTTTTTATCAAATTTAAAATAAAAGTTTATTATTGTTATTATTATTATTATTATTTAAAAAAACATCGTTTCATTTTGGAATTTACAAAATTGCCTAAATGTGAAATAGTTTTAATTCCCATTGATATTTTGCGTAATACTATGCGTATGTGACTTGAATTGTTTAATTTATTGTCAGTTGTTACTCCAAGATATTTGAAAGTTACAACTTGAGCAATTTTTGACACCGAAAAATATAAAATGTGTGATTGATTATCATTGTGAAAAGGAGACATACCGCAGAATTCTGTTTTAGAGGGATTTACAGTTAAATGGTGCATATTAAAATATTTTAGCAGTCACAGATTGACTTCAAACTTACTAATTGATGCTTCTATTTGATTATCATGTGTGTGTGTATATAGACGTGTCTGCACTACTGCACTATTCCACAACCATTGCTTAAATTACCATTCAAATCATTTACAAACAAAGAGAAAAATAGAGGCCCTAAAATAGAACCTTGTGGAACATCTTTGTAAGTTTTACCCCAGTTAGAAAATATACCATTTACTTTTACTCTGAAAACGATCACTTAAGTAGGACCTTACTAAATTTATACTATTAGAGTCGAAACTAATGTATTCTAGCTTTTTAAGAAGAATATAGTGATCAATGGAATCAACTGCTTTTGACAAAACGATAGAAGCAATTGTGACAAAATTGTTATTATCGAGATAAGATAAGATAATCTATATTCATTTGAATTTTTTACAATATTTTACTGATATTTCAAATGAATAGCGTCATTAACTACTATGTACAAAAAGAATGAATAATAACAAAAATAAAATAAATAAAAAAACAGACTAAAAAATACACTGACTATGGATAGCTTACTAATTTCGATTTATTGTATAATCGTTATTATAAAATTTAAATCCTATCCATGATCTACCTGATATAAACTTTTGTTTGAGAAATAATAATTTTAATTCTTTTTTTAATTTTTTAAGGTTGTCTATTATTTTCATTTCTTTTGGCAATATATTCCAGTTATAAATTGCTGTATTAATAAAGGATTGACTCATGATATTTTTATTAAATTTAAAACGTGAGTAGCTTTTTGTTCGTTTATTTTGCTTCAGACAATCTGTCGAAAATGAGAATGATATCTCGTTGTAGGGTGGTATTTTCTTTATGAATTTGAAGAAATAAATAATATTTTGTAAATAATTAACTATTGTGGAAAAAGAATAGATTTAGAAATATATTGTTTTGTTTTAGAAGAGTTTATATTACAAATATTTAATGCCCATTTTAGTTGAACTCGAAGCTTTTTTAGTAGGCTGTGTACATTAGTATATAAGATATTAGCATAGTTTAAATTACTCATAACAAATGCATGAAACATTTGAATTACTGTAATTGGGGGTAACAGTTGGGAAACATGGGATATCTTTTTAATACCTATAGCCATTTTTTAATAGTATTTATTTGCAACGTGAAATTAAGATTTGAATCTATTATCACTCCTAGATATTTAAACTTATTAACAGGTATAACAGATGAATTATTGAAATTAATTGATATCCGTTTTTTTCTAAAAGGTTGCATTATGCAAAATTCAGTTTTTTTCGTATTAATACGCAATCTATACATGTTAAAATAGCTGCTCAATTTTATACAATTCGATTCAATAACTTTTACAGCTTTATCTAAGGATTTATTTCCACAGTAGATAGATGTATCATCGGCGTATTGTGTTATTTCGCAGTCAGTAATTTCCTTCATGTCATTTACATAAGATCTCCAATTTTCAGTAGCGTAAAGTAAAGCATCAAAGGTGGAGTGAGCTTTGCGAAAGCCAAATTGAGTTTTCGAAAGAATTGATTCATTATGGAGATAAGTGTTTTTTGGTCGAATATTAGTTTTTCGAAGATTTTTGCAAAAGGCGAGATGACTGAAATAGGCGGTAATTTCAGCATTTTAGAGGGTTATCAATTTTATATATGGGAGTAACATTAGCAATAAGATAGGCTAAAAACCACCTATTGCAGATTTTACCTATATTTTTCTAGCAATATGGAGTGTAAATAGTAGAACATAATTTTATTCTAAATATTACATTGTTTGTATAGAAAGAAAATATGATTATTATACTTAAGACATAATGTGTAGTAAATACCGCCTTTGACTTAATAATGTTGAAATTGCTTATTTATTTATTTCAGGTAAATCAAGAAAACAGCAACATAAATGTAGTCATGATAGTCACATTTAAAAAATTTGCAGTGTGTTCACTGTTAGCTTAATTATCAAAAATGTCCCAAGTTAAATGAATGAATTTACAAAGCCATTTATTAATGCCTGTCAGAGGTCTCCATTTTCAATATTAACAATAATTTCAATGTATTATATATTTAAAAATGTATCTTAAAACAATATTTGGGAAATTTAAAAGAGTTGATTTGTAAATTTTGCCAAAATTTGAATATCGGATTTTGCTCTTTAGCCTTCAAAGTTTGATTTGAAATTTGAATTTTGCAAAATTTGAATTAAAAGTTTGAAAATTTGAATTTGATTTGAAAGCCATGTGCCTTAGAAGCCTATTTGCTTACTAATTAAGCTGTTACTATTAATGGCAAAGATGTTTTATGAATTAAGAAATTTACTAACTAATTGCTACAAAAATACTTGATTATAAGAAATCATGTCTGTGAAGATACAATTCTCGTGGGAAACCCCAACGTTTCCCAAATTTGCTGGAGTTCTTGAGTTCTCATTCTTTGCTGATCATGATGCTGCTGCCGAGGATTTCGCCACACAGTAGGCTCCAAATCAAGCATCCCACCAATAACTTCCTAAATAAGTCATGCTGCTGCAGTTAAGAATTGAACACAATATTTTACTAATAAATCCTCCGCCATTATTTTCTATGGAAAAAATATTTTGATTTTGCCCGAATTACGAAATTCGCAATAAAAAAATATTCCATATACAACAAACAAAAGTTTTAAAAACTTTGAATTGCAAATAAAATACAATTAAGCCTAAACTCATATGAGAGTTTTGAAAATTTTTCATTATCCTATAAAAATGTATTAAACACTATGGCCAATCTGAAAGCACCTTGATAGAGGAGAGTCTTCTCTTTCTTTATTGGTCTTAATCCGCGACCCTGCTTTGTCCGCCCTCAATGGGTTTAGGATATCCTTGTACATATTAAGAAACATTCAAAGTTGTTGCTTTCATTAGTTCAAAGCACTAAAAATACATGGTATTGAGAGAATATAAATGTTTTTCAAAAATTTGAGTTTTACAAAAAAATGTTAATCTTTTCAACTACTTCAGCCATAACAATAGGCTTTAATAGAAAGCACAGCATTGCTTTAAAGCATGTTCCCATTTCAATGCCTCACGATTTTCAAATTTGACGAGAGTTGGAGAAAATTCATTGTAAATGTGGGAAAACGATTTGTTCAGCTCTATGAAAGCCAGGCGGTTTAAAGTAAAGTCATTATGCGTGTGGATACTACAGATCTACACCGCAACCATTGAATTCTAGTAAATGATATTCTCACATTCAAATTCACAGAATTTTCCGTAAAAGCATATACTTTCATATCTATTTAAAAACTTTCAAATAAAATTCATAACTCGATATTTAGAGCTAATGATATAATGATAAGTACAAAAATTTTAACCCGACAATGATTTAGATTTAGATCAGTTTCAAAATTTAATGCCTTCTTCATTACATTAAGATCTATTAACTAATAAACAATATCATATTGGCAAAGGTAAGAAATTTACAAAAATTTGGCATCAGAACTTAATATAAAATTATAAAAAGCACATCATACGCATTTCTGAGGTGAGTAAAATATACTAATGTAATCTTTGGTTTTTGTTTTTAAAATATAGTAACATAAAACGCATGAAAAGAAATAGTTCATTTACACTTAAAAGTATACAAAAATCACAATAATCTACCAGAGGAATAAATCTGATGGCACGATAATAAATAACAGGTGATGGAAAAACTCAATATTTGACAAAAACGCTTGAATTCATTATGTGCATTATTTTGCTTCAATGTGGAAAATTTAGTTATTTTATGTAATGTATGCACTACATTGCACTACAACGATAAAGAAATTGAGTTGAAGATATATAATAAGAGGCAGTGGCATAGGCAAGGATACATAGTGGAATGTCCCTAACCGTTTGGACTACAAATACGAAGTTATCGAATGTTTTGTTTTTAAAAGTAGTTGTTAGGAAATGGTGAAACATTGTCAATATAAAAACTACATACAGCTCAAGAATTAAGAGATCCTTCTATTGCAACTGCTTGTTTATGCCTAGTGGAATTACACAAGGTACTTGTAATCATGACTTCGTTCTCCTAGGGTTTTTCAAAAGCGACTCGGGAAAATTATTTTGATCACCAGCAGGAACTATTACATTTCTACTAATAAACACTGAAACAACCGCATTGATATAACAAAACTGTTATGTGAGATTGGTAAAATTTCCAATTACAGTAGTACAAGTTCATATCATAAATACAACTTGTGTTGTTTTTACTGAAAAAGATTTGGAAAAATCACTAAATTTTGAAAATGAATTAATTGATGACACTGAACTCCAATCATAGTGTATGTGGCTGGCTTTTAAGTAAGGGACAATAGAAGTTTGCCCCAATGTGAAGATAACGCATTTGAAGAATGTTTCAAATATACATTAGTAAGTCCATTTCACATAGTGGTTTACGTTTTCCAAAGGACTTACTTTTTCAATATTGCTGTTGCTGTTTCTTTGTTTTTCGAAAATGCCATTCGGGTAAAAATATTGTCGGGAAGCATTTGAAATGAAGTGTAATGATTTTTGTGATCTTGAAATTTCGAGTTCCGGAATTAAAAATTTTGTAAATGTGTTATTCAGTAGCTTTTGTCATTTCATTGATAAATATCAAAACGTTACAAAGAGTAGTTTTTCATTAGCATTTTTTCTATTTATATGAGGGATCTAATATAAATTTGCAAACGAATAAAATGATTATATAAATAGAGTTGAGACTACAACAATTTTTTCATTTTCATTTT
This sequence comes from Hofstenia miamia, assembly GCA_900660155.1. NCBI lineage: Eukaryota > Metazoa > Xenacoelomorpha > Acoela > Hofsteniidae > Hofstenia > Hofstenia miamia. Next base: position 263,706 of record CABFPE010000805.1, read on the forward strand.
GCGCTTGTCATGGCCTGTTATTATGTACACCCTGACATAAACTTTCTAAATAGTCAAAAATACACACAAATTACGTACTATATGCCTAAGAAGAATTTGGTTAAACACAATGAAACAAATAAATGCCACAACATGCAGGGGTGTAACACATGGTATGGTAATATTATGGTAGCTTCAAGTCCCATTATTGATATGGTGATTATGCTCGCAATAAATAATTGCAACAATGTCCATTATTGAAAAATAGGGGGAAATATGGTAAATTAACAAAAACCATTAAATCAAAATTTGAATTGTTACATAACATAAGTGAAAAGTTTTAGTTTCTACTTGGGTTTCGATACAATTTCCCAACATAACTCGGATAATACTGAATAGGTCCACCACTGATTTGGAACCCACTATCGGGCGGCGGGAACCTGTAATCACTGACCGGCAAGCTGTTTGAAAAATTTCAAAAAGAGCACACATTTAATGGGCCAAAATTAAGAAAAAAGGTCTTTTTATCTGATAAGAATAGAATATTTTATTTACTAGTGACTAGTTTGTGGTTATATAAAACATTTTCCTGTAAAAACAAAATTATTTTTGGGCACTTGGAGACATTTAATCAAAAATGGCGTTGCAGTGAATGTGTTAATTGCAGAGTTGGAATCGATTCGGGAGAACCGACAGTGCGGTTCGGTTTCGGGTACAAAATCCTAGAAAAATGTATGCCAGCTACATCAAAGTGCCCTAAGAAGGCCTTAATTATACTTCCGGACAAATAATTATTTATATATTTATTGATGCACACCACATATACACCTGTTGGACAAGGATGTGTGCGGCTGCTCAAGAAAATAGTTTGGAACGTAATGAATATGAGAAGGCTGTTGTAGCTCTCGGCAACTACTGCAAGAAGCCGGCAGGCATCCAAGAACAGCTGTCAACATCTCTGAAAAAAGGAATCACTACGCGGAGGTGGCATGGCTTGATTGATCGCGCCTGCTCATCAATCAATGAGAGCTACGAGCAGCTGCGGGTCAACTGAATGCTGACTTGTATGATTTCATGCGACTATTTGGCGACCTCTTCAAAATGCTCTAATTTAACAGCAAACCCACACTGAACTACGGTGTTAGTGTTTATTACAAGGTGATCGCTCTCTGCTGCTCGAATCAAAATGACAGTGACAGTGTCAAACTCCTCAAGCTACACCTACTGAAAGAACTCGACGCAAAGTTCTTCACCTCATTCACAGCTCATCATTAGCTGGCGACACTGCTGGATCCAGGTTTCAGCAATTCTACCTTCTTGTCTACTGAATCGCACAATGACAGGCGCTTCAGAGCCAATCTTCTGCTAGGTGTTCGGGAGTGTGTGTTGGAGCACGTGTCCAGTAAAATTAAATTCCTTGCGAAAACTCATTGTCAAACAGTTAAACACGAGAATAATGTTACGTTGAAGAAACGCAACCAGTCGTTTTTGCAGACACAGGTGTTATTGCCCTCGAATGTCAATACTTATTTTCAAGATTTATGCAAAGCTTTTGTAAAGGCCAATATTCCTTTATCGCGAATTGAGCAACCGGACATTAAAGCGGTTTTAGAGAAGTACACTGGTAAGGCAAGTCCCTCTAAATCCGTATTATGAAAAAAGTACTTGAAGAAAGAATTTCTCAGCACTTGTCAGAAGATCAAAAATTTGATAACTTGAAAGAATTTCTATCTTGTTGTCGATGAGAGTTACAATTTTAATTGGAATTTTGGGCGATTTGGGTAAACCCCATTTATGGGAAGTGGCAGAGTTAGAGAAAACGGACAATATTCTAGTTACCCAGCTCATTAACAGTACACTCGGGAAGCTTTTTGAAGGTGATATTCCATATGACAATTTTATGCTTTTATTGTCAGATGCAGCTGCCTACATGATACAAACTGATAAAGACTTGAAAAATTTGTATCTGAAACTCAAACACATTACTTGCATTTCTCATGGTTTTAATCTGGTAGCTGAATTTTTTCTATCTACACATAGTGTTACGACGGGTTTTTTGACAAAAATGCCGACGTTTTTTTAAAAACTCAGGACGTCAAAAGCGAGATTTCAAGACTGGTTTCAAACTGGTTTACCCCTCCCCAAAAACAGCAATAACCAGAAGGGGGACCTGGCTAGACGAAATCTTCTATTATTGCGAAAACTTTGCAAAAGTTTGCGATTTTATCGATACACTGAATGAAGCCGAAAGATCAGCAGATACACTGAGGAAAATAGTTTCTGCTGATCATTTACAGCGTGAATTGGCATTTATCACATGCAGTTTCAAAGTTTTACGAACTTTGTATTAACAAAAATAGTAAGACAATCAGTTCCTTTCACATTATTTCAAATATTCATTGGATTTCTTTTCCTATCAGGAAACAACCAACGAGTGGGATTTAATATTATAAGCAGTGCATTAAAAAATCTAAAAGGAGAACAATATATTATCGCATTTTCAAGGTCACTTTGCCGTCCGGCATTTCAGGTAGGATTCAGGTAAGATGTGTGCATTTTGGAAAATTTCGGGTACATTTAGATTCCGGCCACGTGTTTAAAAAATCGGTTTGGTTTCGGTTTCAAATTCTGTACCCGATTCCAACTGTGGTTAATTGGTGTAACATCAAAGGGATTCTGCGGTTTATCTAAACGCAATTAGCGATTATTTACGCTAAGACAGAAGGAAATTCAAGGCAAAATCAACTAAATTTCTTAAAAAGGGGATCGTGTGAGGCGAAAGAGTACTGTACACAATAACAGGTAGTTCCTTCTTGTACTGTCACGCAAATCGACAGTAAATTGGCATCAAATGCAGAAAAAATAATCGTGAGACGCCAGTTTTAGGTGGTCGATCTACAAAAAGCAATATAGTGGAGATTAGTTGTCCACATTAACTGAAAGTTTGATATGGGAAGAATTCGAATTTTTTTTAAAATATCAGAATTTTCGTTAAAAAATAGTAAATATTTGAAAGTACTGCATTAAATTTTAGTACAACTGTTCACAATAATACTCCAAAACATTCCAAATAGATCTCAATGTACCAGAATTTACAAAGTTGCGAATAGACTTGAACAATTTTTTATTGAAAATGTGGAGAAAATGGCATACATCCTTACTGATGCAGTAAAAAGCTTAGACTTAACTTTTAGTTGTTGATACTCATTGAATTAACACCAAATAAGTATGTAAGGAAATCTCTTGTTTTCAACTATTGTTAAAATAGTAGCTGCGTGTGATTCAAAGTGAAGTAAAAATTGGTACACGTGACAGAAACGTTAAAAAACATACTTTCCAAAAATACTGAGGAAAAAATGAAGAATCTTCAATCATATGAGCGAAACCATTTTTCTCCCCGAATTCCACACTAAAATAGGGTAGTCCTTGGGGAATCTAAACAAGAAGACAAGAAAATATTTAAAAAGTGAGACAATTGTAAGCGTATTAACTAACAACGGATTTTCATCAGTAGGTTATTATAATATACTTGTAAGAAATGTAGTAAACAATTTGAATAAGATATTGGAATAACTTCACATGATATATATATAT
>CABFPE010000805.1:271638-305765 GCA_900660155.1 Hofstenia miamia
TATATATATATATAACTAAAATATGTCTACCTTAAAATACATAACAGCAAGTGAACAATCTTCAGCAGAAAGAGGAATACAATCAATGAACATATGCTTCTGCTGATTCAAATTGCGAACAGTTTCAAAGAAAACGGCTTCTTTTTGTAAATGCCCTTTGAATAACTGAACAAGGTGGCGCTTAAAATTCTAAAAAAATGTACTAATACTTGTAAATCTACAACACCGTCAAGGTTGACAAAAATGTGTATTTTTTACAAAAACGATTTAAATGTTAAGACATTTTAAACATATAAAAAATGATTTTTATAAACCGGAAACATTAAATTTATCAGCATTCACATTTCGTTTGATACATGTAAGCAAAACGCAAGTTTAGCTACTTTTTCGGTAGATAATCAGTCGAATAGACGAAACCCAAAAATTATTTTCCAAACGTTCAATAAAACTCAATATTAAAATTTGAAAAAAACATTAAAAAAAAACATTTCAAAAACACATATGTTTATAACACTGTTTTAAACAGTACTTAAAACAACCATGTTTTAAACATGCCAACCCTGAACATCGCGATAGCAACAATCAATAATTATTGTAAAAATATATGAATTATATTTACAATCCATTAAAAACCAATAAAATATTATACATGTTTGCAAACATCAGCTATTAATCAATACTAAATTCAACTGGTGACGTTTTTTAAAAACACCAAATGCTAAAGATGAACACAATTCTCAAAATAAAAGAGAGCCAAGCAGTGCTTACATTGTTATATTGAGCAAACGAAAATTCTATTTGTGAATTATCCTGAAAATAAACTAATCAAATTTCATAATTTTAAAAGAAATGAGCTTGAGCAGAACTGCATCGAGATATATCGATAATTGAGGAGCACACTTGACGAAATTTAAGAACTAATCTATCACGCTGACCTCTATAATAATAACACTATTGCGCACCACAACAAAAAAGTTTACTCATTTTAAAAGGGCCGCGAAAGATTGCAGGGATTCTTTGTTATGACAGAGTTACTATTAAAAATGAAAATTTTGCACAACGCGTAATTATTGCATTGCAAGAGCTACGCAAAAAGCGCTATTTGTTGAAAAAGAAACCAATTAAGAAAAGGCGCATCTGGTGGTGAGCTAGAAATTAGAAATTGACGGTATACGGAAAAAACCCGAAACCAAACATAAGTCGCCTAGAAACATAAGTCCAAGAAACGCTGCAGTACTTTTGGAGCAAATGCCAAAATGCTGGCCAAGTTAAAGTGTAATGATGTTTACATGATTAACACTTAAATTTAATGTTATGAAAATATACTTTGGAAGAGTATTTTCTCTTGAACAAAATCTTCTAATATCGATAGTAGTCAGTAAAAAATGGAAACCGCAACCCCGATTTTGAGATGTAAGAAAACGCAATCGAGCTCATTTTTTAAAAATCGTCTAGCACTACTACAGTACTGGAAATATGTATTCGACCACCTTGATATTTCGAATAAATAATGAGCATTCATTGAATAGAGTATGTCTAACATAACTAAGTTTTACTTTGAGTGAGTAAGGGAAATTTGTATGTCTAATACCATAAAATATGTAGAATAACAATTCGCCATTAATTTTTAATCAAAATTAGAAAACTTGTAATTGAAAAATGTATTCGGCCACCTGAAAAAATTTTAACAAATGAGCAAATCCGAAAAATGTAAATTCAAAATGATATAAATAAATGAAAATTTGATCCAATATACGCACTTAGCAACAAAAACCTCTTTCTGCAACACCAAATCTAATTAAAAAATACATATGACATACTTGGCGTCCATTTCTTTTAAATGATTATGACAAATCATGGGTGGCCGAATTCTTTCTTCCAGTACTGTAGAAGTTCAACATAGAAAATATCTATAGTGATAACCAGAGATGGAATCGGATCGGTTTGGATCAGATGCAGATCGGAACGGATCTTCATTTTGAGAAACTTAGGATCTGTTTCGGATCCAAAAATTTTTTAAACATGTGTATTTGTACACAATCTAAGTAAAATTTCATTGTTCATACAACAGGTTCCGCGTTATTCTTTCCAAACACTTATAAAATTGGTGACGAATATTTCAAAACTGAAAATGCGATTCATGTTAGCCATCACATCAAAATAAAATTGTAAGATAACCAAAAACATTTGTTTGTATAAACTGGCAAACGGAAAAGCAGAAGAAAAAAAGAGAAGCAAGAGGAATACATTAGTTGCTGCAAACACTGCCAAAATGTAATGATACTAATAGAATTTGGAATGCTCTTCAATAAAAAATTCTCATGTAAAATACACTTTAAGCAACTTGCAATGCCAATATCAATTTGTTTTCAGAAGGTTCGTGATTATTATCAATTTCCATTCATAATCAATTCACGCTGACCAGAAAAGTACTTGCTTCTTGTGGGTGGTCAATTACATATACATGTACAAGAAGCAATCTATTTCAAACATAGATGGACATTTGCAGAAAATTGAGACCCACGCCCACCCGAAATACGGTTGNAACCCGAAAGCAAACATAAGTCGCCTAGAAACATAAGTCCAAGAAACGCTGCAGTACTTTTGGAGCAAATGCCAAAATGCTGGCCAAGTTAAAGTGTAATGATGTTTACATGATTAACACTTAAATTTAATGTTATGAAAATATACTTTGGAAGAGTATGTTTCTCTTGAACAAAATCTTCTAATATCGATAGTAGTCAGTAAAAAATGGAAACCGCAACCCCGATTTTGAGATGTAAGAAAACGCAATCGAGCTCATTTTTTAAAAATCGTCTAGCACTACTACAGTACTGGAAATATGTATTCGACCACCTTGATATTTCGAATAAATAATGAGCATTCATTGAATAGAGTATGTCTAACATAACTAAGTTTTACTTTGAGTGAGTAAGGGAAATTTGTATGTCTAATACCATAAAATATGTAGAATAACAATTCGCCATTAATTTTTAATCAAAATTAGAAAACTTGTAATTGAAAAATGTATTCGGCCACCTGAAAAATTTTTAACAAATGAGCAAATCCGAAAAATGTAAATTCAAAATGATATAAATAAATGAAAAATTGATCCAATATACGCACTTAGCAACAAAAACCTCTTTCTGCAACACCAAATCTAATTAAAAAATACATATGACATACTTGGCGTCCATTTCTTTTAAATGATTATGACAAATCATGGGTGGCCGAATTCTTTCTTCCAGTACTGTAGAAGTTCAACATAGAAAATATCTATAGTGATAACCAGAGATGGAATCGGATCGGTTTGGATCAGATGCAGATGCGATTCATGTTAGCCATCACATCAAAATAAAATTGTAAGATAACCAAAAACATTTGTTTGTATAAACTGGCAAACGGAAAAGCAGAAGAAAAAAAGAGAAGCAAGAGGAATACATTAGTTGCTGCAAACACTGCCAAAATTTAATGATACTAATAGAATTTGGAATGCTCTTCAATAAAAAATTCTCATGTAAAATACACTTTAAGCAACTTGCAATGCCAATATCAATTTGTTTTCAGAAGGTTCGTGATTATTATCAATTTCCATTCATAATCAATTCACGCTGACCAGAAAAGGACTTGCTTCTTGTGGGTGGTCAATTACATATACATGTACAAGAAGCAATCTATTTCAAACATAGATGGACATTTGCAGAAAATTGAGACCCACGCCCACCCGAAATACGGTTGGGCCGATTTATATAATTGCGATTTTAGGCCTATTTTATGATCGTTGACAAAAACATTTCCTGAATTTTTTGGTTTGGTTGACCAAAATTGACTGTATTAGATTGTAGTACTAGAAGAGCATTTGATACTATTGTAATATTTCACAACTTAACATTGATTCTTCAACACATTGCTTCTAAGTTATTTAGGATTCACTACATTTAAGTTGATTTGTATGCACTATTGCACAAGTCGTTCCATTTTCCAATACTTTAGTAGAAGCCGACCCTGTCCTGCCCGGTAGATCGTATACGTCCTTTTTCAATCTAAAGACAGTGTTGAAGCACTTAAAGTTTTCTGTTCGCATTTGAAAAAAACAAATATATTTCAATTCCATGTTTATTTAATGCTAGAATACTTATTTATATTTGGATCTGTTTCGGATCGAAAACTAAAATTCTTTTAAAAATTCGGATCGAATCGGATCGGATCCTAAAATGTTGGATCCGATTGCATCTCTGGTGATAACCCTATTAGGTCGCTAGTAAAACTTATAAATGTACTAGATGGACAAGGACGGATTCCACTTTCCGAAGACCATTATTTAGTTTCCTAATTGTATGATCCTAACGGTATATTCTATATTTAAGGCGTAATTCAAACTATTTGTTTCTAACAATGACATTTTTGTTTTTGCAAGAAAACAGTTGTTTTGATTGAATTGTGTGGCTAATTTTTTATTAAATATTAACTGAGTATATATATGTGCACACTTCTAGTCACATTTTAGCATTAGAAGAGTAATTCCTTGAAACCATGTGTAATAATCGATTAATGTATCTTAAAATTATAGATAAGTTTAATAAAAATATAAAATTTATAAATTAACACACAGTTGGAATCGGGTACAGAATTTGGAACCGAAACCGAACAGATTTTTTAAACACGTACCCGAAACTGAATGTAGAAGAAATTTAAGAAAATGCACAGCATCTTATCCGAAATTCTGGACGGCATAAATTTGCTATTTTACTTTGAATGCGCCAGCATTAATATCAACTTAATTATAATTGCAGCTGTGCTAATAAAGACCTGCTTCCAAAGAAACCTAGAAAGCAAACTTAATCATTAAACAAATAAATAATTATTGAATTAAGGCCTTCTTAAGGCAATTTGAAGTGCTGGCGCTTTCCCGGAACATGTGGACTTACCCGAAACTGTACCCAATTTTTCTAGAATTTTGTACCCGAAACCGAATCGAACCAAATCGTCGGTTTTCCCGAACCGATTCTTACTCTGCAAAGACGACAACTTTGCAAAACACAATACGAATTGTAAAGAAGATGGAAAACCTTAATTTCCTCGAAAACGTCTTCGTCAAGCATGTTGGAAGCTACATAATGCATGTTTGTAGAAATGCAGCACTGATGCGGGACCATTGGATCATAAGAAGGTACACTCAGATAAGTCTAAATAAACAATTTATGTGCATTAAATATGATGATACTAGCAACTTTAAAGTCATAAACTATTAAAACTATAGAAAAAACCTTGGAAGCAAACGCAATTATGAGGTGATGTTTTATACGACTGCCTTCTGTGCACCAATTGCAGGAGTCAACGATTCTCAGAATAGCTTTTTGATGGCAAATTGTAGATTCGACATCTCTAGCATTATCCACTTGAGTGTTGTTTTTAGCAGTCGCAGAATCAAACATGTCGTCTAAGGAAGCTTTTCCCCGAGAGCCACCAGACTAAAGAATGGTATAAGGCACGCTGCTGATGTTTTTTTATTCAAATGATTTAAAAAAGAGCTTACAACCTTCACAAGTTATGCGGTGATAAGCTATGTGATGAATTACACGTATTATGAACGCAAGAATTTAAAGCCAGTGCATAATTATATCATTTTAATCGTATCCTCTAACAAATTCCTTAAAAATAATATAGCAAAGAAAATATTAAGTGCAATTATTTTCTAATGCATTTTATTGCATCAGTGATGATTAAAAAACTTTAAAATAAATCTAAAACATCAATAAATTGAAGAAAAACCAAGTCAAAATTTCCTAAATTGATATTACTTTAACAATTTTTCAAAATGGATTGTAGTTTGAATTTCAAACCGCAAATGTGCGTAGGATAAGGGAATTTCAAGCGACAGCTAGTTCAATTGCATGTATATTGCTAGAAAGAACAACCTATATTCAAACATTAAAATATTAATTCTCCAGAACTAAAGATAATTAAATAGAATGCATAAACTTTTATATGTGTCAAGTTTGAAATATTGTAAAAACCATGGTATGGAAAATAGGGACCTAGCGACAAATTTATAATGGTTGAATATAATAAAGTAGCTTCAATATTGTCCAATCATTATCTATCTAAAACGAAAGATTTTCGAGCACAAAAACTGTTTTCTCCAAATGCCGTGCTCAAATAACTCACTTGATTTTAAACTAAAATGATGTATGAAGTATTATTAAAAATGCATTAGTCTAATTCAACTGAAGAAATCGAAAATGGTAGTCCTGGGCAAAAATACGATTTATTTAAACAATCATTAGTTATTATAGCGATGGATTTTCTGCGTACCTGAAAGTTAACTTTGAATGATGAGTTTGATCTTGAAATGAAATGGAAAAATCATAAAAGCCTTTTCCTAAGCATAGTAAAACATCATTCCTACTGAAGTAGCTTAATGCGTTTATATATATTCCCACTACAATGCAGTCAATACATTCCGCGACTAAGCTTAAAGTGCCTGTTGTCTTTTTAAAAGGACAAACCATTCTTCCCACATTTTGACAACTTTCTCCAAGTCTGAAATACTTTTCAATGAAAATTACGATTTTTTGAAATTCATCCAAATTAACCCGAGAATTTAGTTTCACATAACCATGTAAATACGAAGGGCCTCTTTGAAGTGCACCGTGTGCAAAGAGGTCGTGAGTTAGAAGAATTTTATAAAGAATTCATTATAAATTAAAAAAATTCCTCGTTAATGCGTTTTTATAATCTCTATTAAGAATTTTTAATTATTTTGCAAAGCAAATCTTTAGAATTTTTGCTTTAAAATGCTTTGTTTGAAAAATATGTCAGATAAAATAAGTGCAATTAGTGTGTTTTCAAAATAATGAAATAAAAATTGATATGTCCAAATTCCAATTTATTCGATTACGAGTCATCCATGAACTAAGGCTTGAAAGTAAATTTAAATTCTTCCAACATTCATTAGTTAGGAATTTTATTCAAGGCATAGCATTTATAATTATGTGAAAATTAAATTTATATTGTCAATAGTTCACGCGGCCTTTTATCATCGCAGATATTATATTTCCAAAGTCCATTAGAGAAAATAGAGTAAATAATTCGATCGTATTAATTAATACGTAAAAATCGTCAACCCTAAATTATTAATGCATTTTCTCAATGTTTGATCAAATTTGCTATTATATTTATTGTACTCAACTCCAAATTACTATTTTGGTTTTAAGCTTACTTGATTGCATACTATTTCAAAATATTTATATACATCTTCAATATCCGATAGAAAATAAAATGAAGCCAACTATATATACGCGCAATTGTTACAATTTTGGAATATTATTGAAAGATAAGTACAATTATTGCAATAATTCATTACTTTCTGCATTTGGAAAGTTTACATATTTTCAAACGGATAGCCAAAAATAATAGTGCACTCAAGTGTTTAATGCCCTGCTTGACAACACATTCAGCAGTTCAAAACTCTGCTAATTTTAATATTAAATATTTTATACAATCACAAAGTTTTAAGTAATTTTCCAAACACCTTAAAATATAATTGATGCGACATGCAGCTTTTTATTATTACATTAAATATGTATATATAAATTTTAGTATTATAAAAAAACAGTGATACATTTATTTGAAATGTAGGTGTTTCTGTTTCATCCATCTTGTAAAATGATATATTTTGTTGACATATTTCTAATCTACCCGTGCACAAGATATATGACTGGGCGCGGTCCATTGTGTATCACTCCATAGAGCATTTAACTTAGTTCATTCGCGCCGGGACAAATCCCATCATGCAAAATCCGCTTAAATTTATTTAAAATTCGGAATCTATAAAATAGAGCGGGATGAATGATACAGAGTTCTATTAGGGATCGACGAGACCTTATAGTATAACGGGACCGGTGTGTAAATATTTGAGCAACTGGGATGACGGATGTCAGGATATTCCTAAATTTTGGGTAAAGTAGAAGTTAGTTTGCGGGATCAAACCTAAAGACGCAAACTGATGAATAAACCGCTGGTATAACCCAACTAAAAATTTTTGAAAGCTTATTTAGTACTCGAAACAAATTGGGATAATATTGAAGAATTAAAAACATGAAAGTAATGATAAAATACTGCTGTGATATTAAGCGTGAATATAAAATAAAATGTAATCAACATTATTTTTGGAACTTCACAAACAATAATAAAATATAAGCACAGCATATTCCCAAAAACATTAGCTTATTTTATAACTTATACTCAGCGTTTACAAGTTTGAGGAAATATTGATTTTATAATGAGAATGACAGCGAACTTCAATATTTTAAAATGTCCTAGGTCAAAATTAACCATTTTTTTCTGATGAATATGAAGAAGATAGAAACAATACTTGTGTAGAAGACATAAGGTGTGATCTAAGTAGAAATATTTTTGTGAAATTTGGTATTTGTGTACTCGATTTTACCCATACTCATACATCAGCTCTGACGTGGACAGAACAGATTTAATTTATCTACATAAACATTTAAAAGATGTTTCAGAGTCAACCACTAAAGAATAACTGTTGAGAAGAAAGGAAGAAGAGCTTAGGATATTAGGTTATCAGCATGAAAAACCGAATTTCAAAAACAATGAGTTAACTCTAGGGAATGACACATTCGATTGGCTTTGTAATGAATTTCAAAATTTATTTGCAAATTTGAGAGAAGAAAAACAAAGTTAACGATATTTTAAGCACATACATCAAATACATTGCCGCAGCGCAACTACTAGCTAATTTTAGTTCATCCAAACCTTATAAAGGATCACTTGTTGGCAAACAAATTTCAGAAGAAATCGTTATAGTAGAAAAGATTTACAATCATATAAACTCATATAAAATGCATAAGTAAGGCAATTTCAGATATCACACTGAAAATAAAAATTTCCTACATTTTATCTGAATGAAATTAATCATACGAAGTCAATTTGATAAAATTACTACAGCACACAACACTCGAGCTTTCTTAGAAAGTTATAGTTATGGCGAAGGGAATAAACACAATTTTCACTTACAATGCAATCAGCGATAATTGCACATAATTGCTAAACAATGAAATTACCTTTGCCAGGAGTTTCAAAAATGCTCTGTGATAATCAGAAGATTTTTGCGACTTTTCTGCTTTAACCATATCTGAAAACTCTTCCTGACGCTTGTTGTCAATGAACGGTCGCTAAAATAAATATTGATAAGGAAAAATAAATCGTACAAAATACACAAGGAAAAGCACACTGAGCAATCTTGAGCTTTAAATACAAATATTTATTATGAAAATAACAAGAATTTATGTAAAGTCTACTTAAGATCCTACCCGTCTTCCTAATGGAATGCGATTAGGATTTTGAGAACTACATTTTGATTCATTGTCTTCGTATGAGCCGACAACCGTCAACGTCAAAGGTTTAGCACCTTGTTTTTCTTGACCTAAATAACATCGTGGACCATGCGATTAATACAACGGATGAGACACAAATTTCAAGTTGCCAGTGTATTTGAATAACAATCACTACGTAATTATGACGTAAAAGCTACCACATACGTTCATTGGTTAATTTGCATAATAATGTATAATCAAAATATTATAATACGATAACTATATAAATAAATAATTCTAAAAATAGTCAGAACAGATAAGTTTGGAAATTTAAAGTTTTTCTATAATCAGCAAAATTTCAATGAATGCTATTGCAACTTTGATTTAGCTGCGAGAATTTTGTTAAAGAAAATGCAAAAATTCATACTTTTGAAAAGGATGTTTGCTTCATCTAACTTCTTTTTTAATGACTTAATCTTCTCCGTATCATTCATAATTTCAGCTTTCACAATTTGAGCGCTTAATTTATTGAGTAACTCTTTAGTAACAATGGGTGCAACGTTTCCATTTTCTTCATTTATCCCCTTAGGGACGTTTTCCGTAGTTGTACTTTTGGATGTTTTTTCTGGATAAGCCTCTTTACCAGCAGAATTTAAAAGTGTTTGAGAAGCCTCTGCTAAATAGCTGTGAAATTTTTCATAAAAGAACATACAGTTGACTCTCGATTATCTGGACACCTTGGACGGTCCCTTTTCAAAATCTGTTCAGATAATCGAATCGGAATTAAAGAAAGGTACATATACTCAAATAAAAAACAGGGAGGGGGAATTTTCTTAAGTTTTCAGCTCGTAGGCCGGTTGCCACATCGTTGAGCGAGAGCAAGAGGGAAATTTCTCCATTCGGATAATCGAGCATCAACTGTATGTGATTTCAATCAGTTCAAAAAACTGTAAAGAAAAGGTCTACCACTAACATTAAACAAATTACCTTCCAACTGTCCAGGTTTCCTAAACATATCACACTCGAATGTTTGCTGTTCCTGATGAAATTTAGGTTCGGAAATAACTTTTTTTCCAGTTAATTTGTAAACGTCAATTCCCGAATCCTCCATTAATTGATATAACGTTTCGAGCGACTAAACAAGAATAATAATTGAAAGGACAATAAACAATATCTATTTTCTTAAAAAAACATAAAATTTACACCTTAGAAATGCCATACAGATTCATTTTTCGAAAAATTTCATTCATTCTTAAAATGCTTTTTTTAATTTGCACATTAATGTAGATGAAGTGTGGTGAATAATATTGCGCAATGCCTTTTGCTTCTTTAATTGTACTCTAAAAATAATTTAAGACTTTAAAAGAAAATGCGGTATTAACATATCCGTGTACTACGCGATGTGATAGATAAAGGTGACAATTTTTTAAGAGTAAAATTAAGTCTCTGCTTGAAGATATAAATAAGAGTTCTTAAAGCCCAATTATGCATTTTGGCAAGGATGTCCAATTTCTAAAATATACTTTGAAGAAGAAAGCAAAAATAACTGAATTCACTACACCAATATTAAAATGCTCGGCAGGAATAGTGAGGTGGAATAAGAATGAAGTGAGGGAGCTAGACTGAGAGATCAGGAAACTACTAGCAAAAAAATTCAAACTAAATGAAGATGTGGATAGATTGTAGAGGAAGCTGTAGAAGCAGAGGTCATAGGATTGAAGGATTATACAACCTAAGGAAACCCCACTGGAGCTCAGCTGAGAAAGATAAGGACAGAGGGTAAGGCAGCAGGAGATAGGCAAGATATAGAAGAAGGAAATGTATGGAGAACAGGAAAAGTGTGAAAGATAAGAAAGCAATAGTGGTTACAAAAAACGGAGCTAAATTTGATAGGCAGAAGCACTGATAATGAATGACCAGCAGTCAAGACAAACCTGAATCATGTGGAGTTAAAAATGACAAGTTCAAAATATGTATGATTTAGAAACGGAAGCCAATCTGAAAGGAAAATGCCTGAAGTTGGCGCAGAATGAGTATATATATAGTTAAGGAATTTGGTACATTGAAGCTTGAGAAGCCAGCCTGTACTAAAAACAGGAGATAAGTGGCATGAATAAGAGACAATGAGAAAACTAAGATAGTGGACGAATTCAGCATACAGGCTAGCAAGGGAGTGAAGAATGGAAGCCAAATGTAGTAACGGCTGATATAGAGAAAAGAGTGAGAACAATAATAGACAGCAATACCAAAACAAGAGGAATGTTGAAGGGGAATAGGCAGAAGGAATAGAGAGATTGTGGAAATTGAAGAATGTCCGAGTAAGTCCCGGTAGTAGTTGGAGCATAAGGAGCGGCAATGAAAAAGCATAAGAAAATTTACTGGGTTTCCGGTTACCAAAGTGGGGAACATTGATAGAAAGAGCTAGTTACGAGTAAAGCCTTCTAAGCTGAGAGCTATACCAACATCAGGTTATGAGCGAGCAACGAATATTAATTCAAAATTTGTATTAAACAATTCCATTACGAGTCGTTATATTGCATAAAAATAATCCATGAAACTTCCTCAAATCTTTCCATCCATTTAAAGCATCTCTTGTCCTACATTTGCACCTTTAAGCATCTTGGATCTCTCCACTATTAAAATCCAATCAGCTTCCCTCCTCTCAAGTCTCTTTTTATCGTCCAATAGCTATTCTTTCTCGGCTGTCAATCATCTTTGAGCGTCTCGTCTTTCGTTATGTGTTCCCTAAAATTCGTCACCTCTTTGCTTCTCAGCATGGTAACCTTCTGGGTCGTTTTACCATCACTAACTTGCTCACTTTGATTGAAAACTGCTATTTCCACTCTGATCGCAATGATCCTGGTTGCATTATCTTTCTTGACATTTCTGAAGCTTTTGATCGGCTCCCTCATTCTATCCTTCTTGACAAATTATGTTTATTTGGCTTTGATGCTGATTTCATCGAACTCTTTTAGTCTTACCTGTCCAATCGTCGTCAGTGTGTCAAAATCAGCTCGTCTATTTCTTCTTCTGCTCTTGTTACTATTGGTGCTCCTCAAGGTTCCGTGTTTGCTGTTCTCTTCATCCTTGTTGCTATCAACGACCTCCCGCAATCTGTCCTCAACTCATCCTGTCTACTGTACGTTTATCACACCGCGATTTTCAAATTTCGTAGTTTTTTTGCCTCCAAATATTACCTCTGATCTTGAGCTTTTGTCTACTTGGTCTTTTGTTAACCATCTTGATTTTAGCCCAAGCAAGACATGTGGTATTTCCTTTTCTGTATCTCCCCCTTCTGATCTTCCTCTTCCTATGAACTTTTCAACTCACCATACTCATCTTGGAGTTCAACTTTCTGATAACTTAAATTGGTCGGGTCATGTGTCCTTACGTCTCCGCAAAGCTAATTCCTCACTCTTTGCCCTCTTCCGAAATGTTCCCATTAATTCCACGGCTGCTGTGAAACTCCTTGTTCAAGTCCATTCCTCGCGCCATTGTTCTCTATGGATCTCCCTGTTGGTGGCTTTCCCGTTCCTTGTTCCACTCTATGGAACGTTTCTAGAAGCGTGCCTTCAAATTGATCTCTCCTTTACCACACAAAGACGCCCTTCTCAAATTCTCCAGTCTCCCGCTGTCACTCTACTTCCATGCCTGTGATCTCCTCCTGTTCAATAGTCTGCTCACTCGCAAATTGGACCTTGATTCTTTTGATTTCATTAAGTTCTCTAATTCCCACTCCACTCGCTCTGATGATGTCACTTTCTCCATTCGTCGTACCAAGAAACATCGCACCCTTCACTCGTTTTTCAATCGTGCTTGTACTGCTGCTAATTACATCTTGACTCTCAACCCTTCAACAGCGATTGATTTCTTTTCCCCGCAAAAACCTTCAAGATATCTTTGGTGGCTTTCCTCTTTGCTGAGCCCTTTTCCAATTTCGCCTACCCTTCCATTTGCTCTTATTTCAACTCCTGTGACTGTCTTCGCTGCCGTAAAACTTGATTTGTTTTTATTTTTTTTATAGTGTATGCTTTTAGCGGCTACATAAAGTTATTATTATTATTATTAATCACAAATAAAGAAAGCAATCAGCAACGCAATTTAATGCCTCTACAACAAAAAATTCAAAAACAGCAAACTAATCCATCCAATAAAGGGTTCACAACTCAAAAAACTATTCATTTTTACAATTATATGTACAATTTTTTCACGAGTTAGTGGCAATGCTATGATAAAATTAGCTTGTTGAAATGAAATCCACATAATTTTGTGAAAGAAATTGTCATCTTCAACTGGGTTTTCACCAATCAGGTAAAAATACGCCAAAAAATATAAAGAAACATATTTTCGAATATAATACTACAAATAAGGAACTTACGCCCCATCTCTGTTCAGCAATTTCTTTAAAAGAGACTTTTTCTCGATCAGCTTGTTCAAGAGCACGATTGTAAGCACGCATAAGCCAGTCAGAATCTGTAGTTATCTTCTTATTTGGTATATTACCTTCAGAAGGTATCCCACTAGATCCATTTTTAAAATAAGGATTTAGTTCTTTTAGTTTTAACTAAAAATTATAAATTTATTTAATATGCGCAAAACACAAAATGCTAAAAAATAGTTTGTTACAATTGCTCAAATATAATGACGAAAACTTCCTAGATTTGTGAGATAAATTCATTTGGGAAGAAAAGTCATTGGTTGAAAGTGTACAAAAACTGATCTGAAACGAAATATTGCTAGTTTTATGTATTTAACATGTGTGAAGAATTCATTAATCACATACGAAAACAAAGTAACGCAAAATGAAACAACAAATTATCAGTGTATCTTCATACTCAATAAAAAACTATCGGAGAATGAAAACAGACTGGAGCAACAATATTTGGGACAAACTACACACATTAAAATCCAATGAATTGTCGTTACAATTAGCGACACAAACATTATTTTGATTAGAGCAGGACCTAGAGGAAGGTTTACAGATTCATGTGCAAAGAGAATTTTTGAGCTACATATACAAATTTTAACATAGAACATTAAATACACAGTGATATTCAATATTGTTAGTATTTGTGTTTATTAGTTATATATTTATACATGTCTATTTGCAAGTGAATATTTCAATTTTTTTAAATGTAGGATTTCATTTCTACATATGTATAAAGGGATTCTCATAGACATGAAGTTTCTCTAGAGAAATTTGATGTCTGTAAATGAAAATTGTGTANTCATTGCTAAAGCACATGCTAATTGTTTTAATATCGCTATCCACTATGATCCCAAGTTATCATATCATGGCACATCAAATATATTTAAAAAGTTCAAAAGAATTTTTCCACAACTTGCTTTTCACTACAAATTAGATGGAGATCAACATAATGATCTGTGGTCTTGTGGCCATCGCTGCTTACTCTTTATTGTGTCTTACTTTTGCGACACTAAGATTAATTCTAATTTCGCCTCACAGTTGGTGNAGAAATTTGATGTCTGTAAATGAAAATTGTGTATTAGTTGGCTTATCAGCAGCCTGTGTGTCATTTCCATTTGTGTAATGAAAGAGTAATCCTTAAAATGGATTTTGATAGGATTGTTTTATTTTATTGCTTTGTGAGTGAAAATTTCAATTTTTTAAAATGTAAGATTTCATTTCTACATATGTATAAAGGGATTTTCATAGACATGAAGTTTCTCTAGAGAAATTTGATGTCTGTAAAAGAAATTTTGATTAGTTGTAGCAATGGGTTGGGGTGAGGCTCAGTAAAAGTAAATTTCAATTTATTATGGATTTTGTAATAGATTAATATATTGTATATTGTAATTATTAATGCATATATCAATGTGTTTTTTGTATTATAGATGATGCAATGAGCCAATCTGATGTTATTAATCGTTTAAACAATCAGCGTGAGAAAGCACTTTTGATCTATGATAATTATACAGTGGAGCAAGTTGGAGTTAAGAAGCTTAAACAACGCAGTTCAAACTGTTTTTGAGGTTCTTTTAGATTTTCAAACAAATCAATTCCGCAGTGCATAGAGAATTCTGCAAAGGATGATTACCAGAAGCAGCTTTGTGAATTCGATTTGGAGACTTGTTTTGAGAATGTGACCAAATTGTTTGATGTAAGGCAACCAACCTTGTTGTTTAATAGTCTAGAAACTCGCAATATTTTAATTGCTGCTAAAGTAAAGAAGTATGCTAAGCAGAAATTTCTAATATTTCTATATTATGAAGATTCGCACTATTCTATTGTTTTCATTGCTAAAGCACATGCTAATTGTTTTAATATCGCTATCCACTATGATCCCAAGTTATCATATCATGGCACATCAAATATATTTAAAAAGTTCAAAAGAATTTTTCCACAACTTGCTTTTCACTACAAATTAGATGGAGATCAACATAATGATCTGTGGTCTTGTGGCCATCGCTGCTTACTCTTTATTGTGTCTTACTTTTGCGACACTAGGATTAATTCTAATTTCGCCTCACAGTTGGTGTATGCTTTGAAGAATTACCAATCAGAAATTTCGACCCCCAAATCTCAGAAAGAAGTGAATTCCAGTCGGTGTGTACATTGCATGTCTAGAACAAAAAATTTATGTTCTAATTGTGAACGATTTTTCTGCTCACAGCCCATATTAAATCGTCTAATTAATGAACATTTGTATATCGACAAGAAGTGTTTTCATGTTATTTGCAGATCTTGTTTTTCGTATCACGGTTGCCGAGCACACAGCATGGAGGACAGACCTAATCATGAGAGTATTGACAAAATGAGCAAACTGTATGAAATTGCTGCAATTGTACCAGGAGTGGTTTCTCAATACAACGTGTACTTTGTGTAGCACAAGTTGCAAATACAAGAACTTCCTCTTTCATGTGGAGACAAAACATCACAATGCTAATGCTGCCACACTTTTGCGCATTCTTCGTCATTTTCCAATCACTACCAATCGTGTAAAAAAACGACAAATGAAGAAGTGCCCTTCATGTGAACAGGTATTTTTACGCTTGGATAGTCATGTGTTGGACATTGATGAGCAGCTGGACAAGCAGATGGGGTAATAGAAATGACAAAAGCGAACAAATGGGTGATCGGACATTTTAACCGAAAACAGGGAACACAGAGGTGATCAGAGTGACAGGACAAAACCAAGTCAAGGAGAGAGGAGCAGGAAGTAGCAGAAAATACAAGTTATTCAAGAGAATAGGAAGGAAAAATATCCAGAACAGCAGATTCATATTAGAGTCAAGTGCATTCCAGCAAACATTAGGAAGGTTGAAGTCGCCACAGATGAGAAGTAAGAAATCCAAATTGACGAGAGAGAGTGATAGACTGATCATGAAAGTACTCAAGCATGGATGAAAAATCAGCAAGGAATACAAAGGGAATACAAAAAGGACTGTTGGAAAGAGGGCTGTAAACACAGAGAAGAGAAACAATGTGATCACTGAGAACAACAGCACAGCCGCAACAGAAATCAAAGAAATCAAAGGAGAGTGGTGGGTGTCAAGGTTAGGGCGATGTGAGGCAATGAGAACACCACCATGACGACTATTAGAGCGATCCATATGGGAAATAACCTTAAGTGTTGAGTTAGGAAAAACAACACTGTCAGCAACAGAAGGATCAAGCCAAATTTCAGTAATGAAAATGAAGTCAACAGGAGACTGCAAGAAGAAATTGTAAAAACGACGGTTTAATGAGACAAGACTGTGAGCATTGGCGAGCAAAAAGAGAAACCAGAGTTGTGATAAGGAGAAAGATGTAAATTTTCCGTGAGCATTTAGTTAAACGCAATTTTGATTATTTAAGATATCCCATCTTAATAAAAATTGGGTTAAAATGTTATATTGTTAAAAATCCTGTTTTTTCACATAGACAAAATCGGCTTTATCCCAATTGAATTTGTCTAATTTAATGTGTATTTTTTGGTATGAAGCAAAAAATTATTATTGAGCAAATGTATTTCATTGGGATACAACCAGCATTCAGTTTGTGAAATTAAGAAAACAATTAGGGTACATTACATCTACAGATTTTCCCAATCAATTTAGTCCAAGGCGCAGTTAATTTAATCTTACACACATTGAATTTAGTCCAAAGTGCAATGAATTTAATACAAAGCGCAATAAATTTAGTCCAAAGCACAGTGAATTTAGTCCCGCCAGCAGTAATATTAATCCATCTTAACTGTTAATTTTTTTGATAACTATTCATAGAAAATTGGATTTACGAATGAAATATGAAGGTAATAAGTTAAAAGCATTATAATCAATTATTTTCTTTATATCCTAGGTAGGAGTTTGTTTGATTTCATAAATACTTGATAATGTAATGAAAAGCTAAAATGTGGCCATCATTTTCAGAAATATTCTAAACACACTCATAAAAGATAATCGTAAATAATACATACATCTTCAAAAGTTTTGGGATAAACTTTAAGTTCAAAAAGTTTAAAAGTTTTCTTGCAAATTCTCACCAATTTTTGTTTTTCATAACTGAAGGCTTAACAACACGTGAACGGCCCCTAGAGCGTAACAACAAATATAAAAATTCGTCTAATCATGTTTTCTTTACATCATCGCGGTTATGATCCAATAGTTGTACTTACAAAGTTTTTATAGAATATCTTAAGCCATCAAGATAGCGATCAACTGTTGATGTTGAGAGATCAATTCCTGTTTCAGAGCGAAACCGATTTCGTAGCTGATATAATGTCAAGGTCGAATTGTTCTCGAGGACGCTTCCTAGTAGAGGAATGGATTCCTTGATATCCTTATTGGCTATCATTCTAAATGTCTTAATGTTTATTTGTAAATTTCTGGCCAATTCTGGCAGATCGCCTGCGCTCGAATAGAATTCAGTATTCGCAATTTTTCATCCTGTGAAACATTGTTGTCACGATTTTAAAGCAATTCTGGCTCAATGCTATAGCCCAATACAACAAATAATTGTTTCTCGTAAGGTTAAAATAACTCAATAATTCTAAAGTAAAAGTTTATGAAATAGCATTGAAACCCTAAGTAGGGTATGCAGTGGAAATTAACTGATTATAATGCTTTTAACTTACTTACTGTCATATTTCAATGTTAAATCCAGTTTTCTATGAACACTTAAAAACAAACTTTAAAAAATGGATTAAGTTGACTGCTTTCGGGACTAAATTCACTGTGATTTGGACTAAATTCATTGCGCTTTCGACAAATTTATTGCACTTTGGATTTAATTCAATGTGTGTAAGATTAAATTAACTGCGCCTTGGACTAACTTGACTTGGAAAACCTGCAGTGTTATCTCATGTTGACATTCCAAAAGAATGAATGAGGAAATAAATAAAAACACGTTATGAAACAAACCTAAATGAAAAAAGCAGACTGCAAAAATTTTGTAAATTTCAAAAGCAGTGAATCACACATTCGCAATAGTTAAAAAATACTAAAAAACATGTGTAAGACGTAGAATGCCGTGGTAAGCTAAATCGCTTTGGTTATTTGCAAGTCTCCAAGAAAATTAAATGCTATAATAGTGAACGATATATTAATCAAACTAAAATGTACTCACAAAAAACTATACTTAGTTGGGACTATATAGATAAAAAGCCAAATACAAACCTGATCGGCGAGTTGTTTATCTTTTAGGTTTTCGGAAGCACGTTTGCTTCTAATGTCTTGAACAGATTCTGCAGGGATTGATGAAATCATAATTTCTAATGAATCAGAAGAATTATCGCACGTTGTCTTTTCAACCCACTCATCACTAGAAGAATGGTGACGTTTCTTTTTATCTTTATGTGATTTCTTTTTAGACTTATGCATTGTGAAATTTTAACTACTAAAAATTGTTTCAGTGTATTTCAATACCTTAATGAGCAAACACATTATATATATTATGTAAAATATTGAACTTAAAGTATCTGCTAAAGATAATATATGCTATAGATTATATATGCCATAGATATATATGATATACATGTAGATTACATGTGCTATAAACAGACATTTGACTATAATAGTGAAGATTAATAAAATTTATTAATTTTTGTGGTTCATTGCAATTTTTTGGAATAAAAATCGATCGTCTTTTACATAGGGCTCTTTGCTGGATCTACTCATCAAATAAACCTTTCCTTCTTCTCGTTTTAAAAGCCAGGTTTTTGCCTGAATCTCAAATTTGATGTATTTGATTACCTAAAATTCTTTCCTTCTATCAGTGGCTCACGATCATCCTCTAAAGTTCGTTTTCCTCTACATCGCACTCACAAAGCTACCTGTTCTTTTGTGTAGTTCTGCTAGCTAATTGCATATTTTATTTTTTTGAACTCAATTTTGCTAGAATTTTCAAACTAATCATCCTCCTGTTCCTTCTCTCTGCTATCTCTGAATTCGGCTTTCTATCTAAATGCAACTCATTTCCTTTCTGTATTTGCTCCTCTTGCTATCTAATTTTCACTGTTTTTCTCTTTCCATTTTTTTGTTTGTAAAAATATTGTTTTACATTGTATACACCATTAATTTTGGTTTTAATCCATTCTTATTATTATTAATTATTATTTCTGGTTTATCCAGTACCATGAATTTTCCTACAAATTAACAAATACGGAAAATACTGATTGTTCCTTAGTTTCAACTATTCCTTAGTATTAAAAAAATTTAATACTTTTCACTACTAGGGTTTCAGCAGAGGTTTAAATGCGCTAGTTACTTATAGGTAGCGTTTGACAAAGGCTTGAAATTTCACTAAAGTGGTGGTCCTGAGCTGGTCGGGCCTTTAATAAACAAAATGAAATATATTACCGCTAAGTACATACCTTTTGTGTACTGAGAGGCATTGAGCCAAAAACACAATAGTACTTAACGGTATTTCTGCTCTGAAATTTACCAAATTTTT
Organism: Hofstenia miamia; assembly: GCA_900660155.1. Lineage (NCBI taxonomy): Eukaryota > Metazoa > Xenacoelomorpha > Acoela > Hofsteniidae > Hofstenia > Hofstenia miamia. The sequence continues at coordinate 291,874 of CABFPE010000805.1, forward strand.
GTCTATTTATTAAATTAAAAGAACTTCAAGCGTTATTGTGTCTAGAAAAACAAAATTTTGTTTTGAATTAACACAACTAGGTCATTTGAAACTACTCCCTTTACAGTCGACATTTTTAATTAAGACATTTCTGTTAGAGATATTGGTTAAACAAATGCAAACAACTGAAAATGGTATTGTATCGCGATTGTTAACCTGTCATGATAACCATTAATTGTAGCAATTGATCTCAGAAACTATAACCGCGTATTTCTCCAGAATTCCAGGACTTTTAGTCATTGCAGTTTAGTTGTAAGATATGCTTAGTCTGCAACGGCTGTAGCTTAGGTTAAATACGGTATTTTCTAAGTGGATAAATTTTATGACACTACGTTTGTGAACTCAACAAAAATGGCCATACAATATTTTCAAGCAATATATTCTAAATGATGCCAGATTAGGGGCTATAACGCAATGATGCTATTACATTTTTTGTGATCAGTTTTTTATAGGTTCGAAATTTAAACTTTTTCACTGTTTATACAATAATGCTTAGCGGTAATATAAATTTACAAAAAGTACTATAGATTGATTAATTCTTAAGGCTTTAGGTGAATGTGGCAAAAGGTATACCGATTATTATTTTGATTAAGAAATTGGTCAATAGAATATTTTACTAGTCACACCATCAGTGTTCATTCTAGGCCGCGCCCTTGGCGCACACAGGCTATCAAGCGGCGCGCTGATAATTTTAATTGTGAGTCATTATGACACACAATAGAACTGGAAGGCGCACCTCAAGATGACTTCAACTTCCGTGCAAATTACGACCGTTGGAAAAACAAAGTCACGGAAACTCATATTAGAAACAATGTTCAAGAGATGTTTATTTTTGTTTGTAAGTTGCAGAACTTGTCTAAGGTAGATTTCTTTCTTCATCTTTCTTGTAGCAAGATGAATTAACGCTAAATGACCCTTTACATTTCATAAATGTCACTCTGTTTTCGCTGGATGCGGGACAAGAGATCCCGTAATTTTGTGATCTATACCATTTCCAGATGACATTTAGAATTCATTAACTTGCATTTAGAAATAATCATTTTACAACTAGAAATCAAAACTACAACTAGAAATGGTTAATTTACATTTAGAAATGAAGAGCTACATTTAGAATTTAGTATTTATCATTTAGAAATGGTCAATAATCATTTAGAAATGAAAAACGACATTTAGAATTCGTCAATTAATATTCAGAAATCATTAATTAACATTCAGAAGCGATCAATTACCATTCAGAAATTCCTAACCACAAAGAAATTTTTCATATTCAAAGGTTCTTTTTCTCGTTGCCAAGGTTCAATCCTTTTAAAATACATGTAATACAATGTTAGGGATTAAAACGTTGACTTATAAATAACAATTTAAACATTTTTAATAAATTTCTTTCTAATAGCATAACATGTACCTCTAGTAAAACAACTTAATCCACTTTCAAAGTCTTTCTGCAAATTGTGCAATAATAATTAAAGCTCACCTAAAAATTACGATACATGTACATTGTTACAACAGTTTATATGTATCTCAACAATAGGCTTGTTATTTAAACACTTCTTTTTAAATTGCGACTTTAGTGGAAAATGGTATAATAATTTTATTAATTTCAGATTATGATGTTGTTTGAAATTTCATGTGATAATAACATTAATAAGGAAAGGTTGGAATGCTTGAAGTTGGTTAAACAATTAAAATATTTACCTGACTAATGTAAATAACATCTGATTTTATTGAAAAGATGTATCGCATTTCTTATTATACTCCATTGTTTAGAGGTTTACGTTGTGCTATTAGAAATCAATTTAATGAAAATGTTTAAATTGTTATATATAACTTAAGGTTATATTTCCGCTTAAGCTTTTCACCGAGAAAAATAACCCTCGAATATGAAAAATCTCTTTGTAGTTAATGATTTCTGAATGTTAGTTGATCGATTTTGAATGTAAATTGACGCTTTCTGAATGTTAATTGACGAATTCTAAGTGTCGTTTTTCATTTCTAAATGTAAATTGACCATTTTTATTTGTAGTTTTTGGTTTCTAATTGTAAAATGATTATTTCTAAATTCAAATTGATGATTTCTAAATGTCACACTCTTCCTGTCACCTGATCTCCCGTATCATTTTAACGCTCAAGGGGTACGTTCACCCCGTTATTGCTGAATTTCAGTTGATTATAATACTGCGACATCGGCCAATCATGCTGCGATGACAACAAGTTTCAAGCCGATGCGACAGGGCGACCACCACAGGACACCTGGAGAGAAGCAAGCACTGCTTATAATTAACTGTACCTCTGCAGAAAAGGAATCCTGGTAGAAGAATCATCAAGAAGAATGAGCCCAGTTTAATCGAATGCGACTAACCATCAGTTCTGAAGTGTTCAGTACCACTCAGCTCGTTTCCAGAACAGTCTAAATGCCGAAAAAATTTGTTTAAGAATATTTAACCCTGTTATTCACATATTGGAGTGCTAGAAAACCCTCAGAGATTGTACTCAGCCAAGCCCGGTCAGCCATGTACAAAAATATGCCAAACACTAGAAACGCGAAGAAACACATTAGCCCAAGAAGAGACTCCCCGTCACAGCATGACAATGAGCCTCAGGAAGAAGTGATACTCTCCTTCAAAAACGAGATCACAGCCCTCAAGGAGAAAATAGAAATAATTCAAATTGAAAATTGCTAACGCTTCGATATGCTCCACGAGGAGAACAAAAACCTCAAACGTGAAATCGCACAATTAAGGGATAAAGATCAAGACGAGAAAAACGTACTACAGAAACAGCTCTTACAAGTGAAAAACAAAAATCAACTCCTCACAATCGAGTTCGAATCACTCGAGAAGGCAAACCAAATCCTACAACATAGAGCAGAAATTGCGGACAACATAATGATACAACGAGGATTTGATAAAACAAATTGAAGATTGTAACAAGCAAAATATACGTTTAACAGGCAGAGTGATTGCACAAAAAGCCCAAAACAATCAGCTACAACAGCAAATACCGCAGAAAGCTGCTCACAGCTTTCACATTATCAACACTCCGACAATTCGGAATGAATCAACACCGATATCATAAACAATGGGACATCAGGTACATAAGTTCCCCAGCCCGCCGAGACAATCTCCATTAACACATATTAAACCGCTGAAGGGAGATTTCCTTCCTTCCCCAATAGTGAACCCTTTAATTGATAACCTTAACCATAAACTCGGTCTAATAAATAAATGTTTAGCTAAACATATAAATGAGCATCTAAGATCAGAAATATATTTACATAAACATACTGCAAGTGAAGATAATTTTTATATACTACTCAGATCAAACTATCCAAAAATCGGTGAAGCAATTTTAATTAAAGAAATTAAGAAATATCTAATATTAAATATTCAAAAAACATGCTAACATTAAATTTATTTTAGAAGTGCNGTACGTGATCGAGCATTGCTTAAAACGTAAATGAAAGATGAGCCACTCCATATCCTGTGGTGCCCACTTGAGTTATTAGGGAATAATAGTTTTTCCAAGAAATTCCAAAGCTGTTTCACAATTTTTTTCAAACTTCTAGGTCCTCTGATTTTTAAGGGGCTTGACGCCACTGATGTTGAGTTCCATATAAGTTTTCATACAAGTGATAGAAGTATTAGAAAATATGATTATATAGGTTCTACTTAATCGATACAAAACTATGGGTAAGCTTAATTGAATTTTAAGAATAATTTTATACCCTGGTTCACCCTTTCTAAAACGATACAGTACGTTTGCATTACACAAAATATTTATAACAATTATGGTAAGAATTATTAAGCTATACTAATTAAAGCGCAAAGTATAAAAATTTTTCACTCAGATTCATGCAACGTGGTCACGTTATGCAACAAATAGGTTTTAAAAATTGGTAAATAAAATGTAGAATAAATAATCTCACCTAGAACAAGNATATATATATATAAGCAGATTGGTGTTCTGTTCTGAATTTGCTCCAAGCCCATAAGAGATTTGAGAATCGTGGGATATAGACGCATGTAGTGGTGAACATTTGTATAAGTTTGTATTGCCCTGCTTGCTTGAAAATATTGTTTGATGAAGCCCTAAATATAACTTGAAATTTTTCTTTGAAAATTTCGATTTTTTGAAAATGTTTCAAATTATATCTATACATAATCAAGAAAGAAATCTAAGGAACAACTCATCTCAACTGGTTCAATTTTATAGATAGACCATGCAAACTCATTAAGTTAAGCAATGTGCAAAGTCATCGTTGAAGAAATCGTACTGCTTAACATTAGAAGAACCAAATGGTAATCTTAGACCCTTTTTAATAAATTAAACAGTAAAAATAAGTCCGAGTTATTGCAAAACAGCTTAACGATTTTAAGGCTACGGGTAGACTACGTGATTGGTAGTAAGAAAAGTTACAAAATTACGTCACATCGCTAATTATGTCGGTGGTTAGATGTGCTATTTTACCAAAATGTGACAGATCGCGCGTGACCAATCACATAGTCTAAAAGAAAAAAAAAGATTCCTCATATTAGAATTGATAGAATAAAAACATTGATTTTACTATACTAGTTGTGAGTGAATGTCAAGGTTCTTTAAGGAAATAAAATAGCTCGGTAATTCTAGTGTTAATAGTACGTGATCGAGCATTGCTTAAAACGTAAATGAAAGATGAGCCACTCCATATCCTGTGGTGCCCACTTGAGTTATTAGGGAATAATAGTTTTTCCAAGAAATTCCAAAGCTGTTTCACAATTTTTTTCAAACTTCTAGGTCCTCTGATTTTTAAGGGGCTTGACGCCACTGATGTTGAGTTCCATATAAGTTTTCATACAAGTGATAGAAGTATTAGAAAATATGATTATATAGGTTCTACTTAATCGATACAAAACTATGGGTAAGCTTAATTGAATTTTAAGAATAATTTTATACCCTGGTTCACCCTTTCTAAAACGATACAGTACGTTTGCATTACACAAAATATTTATAACAATTATGGTAAGAATTATTAAGCTATACTAATTAAAGCGCAAAGTATAAAAATTTTTCACTCAGATTCATGCAACGTGGTCACGTTATGCAACAAATAGGTTTTAAAAATTGGTAAATAAAATGTAGAATAAATAATCTCACCTAGAACAAGGACTTGATTTAAATTTGAAACTAAATTGTATAGTTTTGCATAAATATTCTTTTACACTTTATAATTTGTTTGATAATAGATAAATACGTTTTATGACTTCATTTACTTATATGCTATCTTGCTTAGATACATACCGCGTGCAGCGATTTAGATAAATTATGGAAGGTTATCGGACTATCAATTAGTTTTTAAACTATTTATGTATTTTATTGTATTTCTCATCGTATTTTAGCGTATATTTTAAAAGTAGGTTTCCTATCAAGAACAAATAACTCAAAATTGGCTTGAAAACAGTTATGCTCTGTGCATAAATTTAAAAAAATAAGACGTTTCTTCGTAGCTAATTTACTCTAAAGTATTTCGGTCAACATCTTTTTTGCATGGAGATATTCACGAAATTTTAAATTTTAATAAACGGGGGACTAGCAGCAAATCTATTTTTTGCTGGAAGTTTACTATAAAGAAAGTAAATTAATTGAAAATGGCACATAGAATGCGAATAATATTAATTCCTTTTTAGTTTTGAAAAAACAGCATTTTTGATTTCAAGTTTATAATGTCAGATATCACATTCTAAATATTCCCTTAGTAATATTACCAAAATTGGACATGTGTAATTTTTAAAATTTTTTAATACATATTTGATATTGGTTATATTTAGCTATGGATAAATTAAGTGCTATGGTACATATTATATAACACTTTGATTACTTTGCATCTATAGGCTTTTTATGCTGTTTGAGTTTTAGAATTTTTATAATAAATTCAGCATCTTTAAAACCTGCCTTGTAGTTTGTATGCCTCAGCCATTTTTCATTAATAAATTAGGTATTTTTCAGAAAGAAATGAGTTCAATGTATGAAGGATTTTTCTTTGAAGAATTGATTTAATTAATAAATTACTTTTATGTATTGGATGCAAAATCAGTGTAATAAATATCAAAGTGGAGTAAATTTAATGCAGCATCATTAATGCTCAAATATTTATTGCCTTCAAACCTGGTGCAGATGTTTAGTTTTATTATATTTGATTTGTGAATAAATATATTGTGTTACTATCAATGCAAATTAAGCCACTATGTCACATTATTTTTGTGCTGTGATCTTGGCAATTGAATGCTAAGTGTTGCAATTGCAGGCAATATTAAACTTTTTTAAAGCTCTGGATTAAGCATTTTTGGTGTCTTTTTGTAATTCTACATCAAAAAACAAAACATAATTATTGGTTTATCACTGAACCAAGGGATGTAGAAACCAGAAAAGTGTGTTTTCAAGTTGCTAATCAGGCAGATGCGTCTGCCACACCAAGTTGCCATCTAAGTGAATGTGAAGACCATTGTTGATTTCAGAAATTATTTGGTCAGTTGCTACCAAAATCAGGTGTCATTCAATGCCTTTTTGTGCAGCTAGCAAATAACATTGAAATAGTGCCATTAAATCTTCCTAAGCATTGTTGTTTTGATAATTTTGCTATGTCCATAGTTGCAAAAACATGATTAAATTAGATTTTCTTGTGGTGATTCCCTCAATTATTAATAATATTATAGATTTAATGAAAGCAATTTAGAAAAAACTTGGAATTTCTACTTGGAATTTCTCTTAAGTGAGGAAACTGTATCACATTCATGCTCAATTTCTGAATCATCATCTGTATTTGCTCTTTGCTCTGAAGAAATATCTGAATTATTATTGCTGTTTTTTGAACAACCAAGACATTATTTGGGAATTGGCAATGAAAATTTGGCCATAGTTAATGTGTTAGGTATGTACATGGCAACATCTAATTAGATAAGATTTTCTACCCTGGACACAGTGATGTTTGTTCTCTTAAAGTGTTGCAAAATATTTTCAAATTGGGAATATGCAAATATATTTAGTGTATCTGATTCAACTATTTCCAGGGCCTTGCAATAATCCAATGTAGAGATGGATAATCTTCTTAAAAAGCTTGTGTTCTTTTCTAATAAAGAATCTGTCCAAACACAGATACCATCCTCATTTCAACAGTTAATTCTATTATTGATTGCTTTGAAGTTAGTATACAAAATCCATCTGATCCAACTTCTCAAAGCTTGACCTTGTCAGCCTACAAGAATTAAAATCCAATTAGGTATTTATTTTCTTGTAGACCTGACTGCTTTATAAATGTCAGAAGGCTTTTGGAGAACAAATATGTGATATAGAATTAGTCTTGTGTCATGGTTGATAACAGTTTCAAATCAATTATTGGTATTTTAGAATTGCACAAATCTAAACTTTATCACCCACCATCCATTGAAAGCAATAAAAAAATATCAAAAGTGGAAGCATTTATCAACAAACAAATTCATTTTGTGTCATCAATTTGCAGCCAAGATTATAAATATATTTATGTGAAAAAATTTATTCTAGGTGCCTGATTTATGTTGTGATTTATCAAATTATATTAACACTGATAAATGCAGCTAATGAACAATTTTAACTATATGTAAAATTATGAATAATATATGTTAGTTATTTTAATATAAACAGTATGTGAACAGTTATGATGTGGTCACACCTATTAATGATTGTTGGTTCATTAAAACATTATATGTAATTTTTCAGAAATAGTAATGAGTGAATAATCCATGTGTATCTAAGGACAAAACAAGCAGAGAATGGCAAATATGATAATATCTTCTGTAAATTCTACAGTAGCTATCCAAAACTTTCATTATCAAATATATTCATTAATTAAGCAATATCTTCCAGATTCCTGGTCCCCTCAAGTAAATGTTAATTGAGTATTCACTGTTTAGGGCAGGGTTTTCATGAGAGAACTGACTCTCACACTTTGCTGGCAGGCTAATAAAGACATTCTTAGTGTGGCATATACATGGAAATCCCCATCAATGAATGTAGCATCTGCTACCAAGCATTAGCAGAGATTAAATCATTCTTTTAAATTATTGTTCTTTGTTCTATGCAGGTAGGGATGTACTTATGTTAACTCTTTACTCTGATATGAGATATGTTTTGTTAACCTTTACTTAACTTGAGTAACTTGATACTGTTTAGGTATACTGGCATCATAATTCTGATCTGTGATATGGCTTTGGCCTTTGGCCAACTCCAATCTCTGAATCAATCCACATGTGCCTCTATCATCAATCAAGTAGTTCCAAGTCTCAGCTCAATGATGTTCTTATGTGTTCCCTATCCTAACTTAGTACAGCCATTGATGCTGTTTGTAACTGACTTAAACTCAATTTGTAATGTGTATTTGTTTCACTTTGCAACCTTGCAATGTCACTAGCTGCTTAATAATTATGACTTTAGCCATTACCAAAAACTATTGGCTTTAATTAACATACATAAATAAAGTAAATAGTTACTTACAGCTTCCTACCTTACTTTTAGATAACAATACATGCTCAGTCTATTTATCTTTTCTATTTATAGGTCACCTAATTAGACAATGAGGCTCCTTGTACTTGCCACATCCTTATAGAAGAAGCTTATGTTCTCCCTCACCTTTTCTTCTGTTATTGTACTTTTCTTCNTCCTTCTTTCATATTCATGTAAGTTTTATATTTGTGTAGAAAGGTTTTTGCTATTTTTACATTCTTAGGTATCCTCCACCTTGGGAGTACCATCAGAATTGAAACTGTTTGTGGTTGAGTACAGATGAGAATTTTCATTTTTATTTGTTGCTCTATTTCTTTGTAATCTTCTGATGTTGTTTGCACTGTTGCCAGTCCAATTGTGGCTGGGTAGTTCATTTTGCTCTCTTTTAATGTCTCCCAGAAGATTTGTGTTAGACCTCATCTGAATTTTCTCATTCACTTCCAGCTTTGATGTAATGCATTCTATGTCCACTGCCAACTGATTGCATGGTTTTGACATTTCTTCAAATTCTGTTTTTGTGAATGCCTCTGTGAACATCAATTTCATAAATGTGACTGTCTGCTCTTCTATTATGTACTGATAGTTTCTGGATTTAATTTCCTCCTTTTCCTTAGTTATTTTTATTTCAACCAAGAATCTTTCATTATATGTGTTGGTCCATTCCATTGTGTGTTCTGGTGTGGAGGCTGCCCATTTCTCAATATGTATTCTGTCAATCTGTTGTTGTGTCTTTAGGGATAATATAATTAGACAATGAGGCTCCTTGTACTTGCCACATCCTTATAGAAGAAGCTTATGTTCTCCCTCACCTTTTCTTCTGTTATTGTAGCCAGATTGTTCTTATTTAGTCTCATCATTGTCACTATTTCTACTCATTTTGTGACATCATAGAATTGGTATTTTTTATCCCATAAGTCCAACCATACTACATCCTTCACTCCTGAAAACAGCATAATCACCTTTGTTGTTTGTTTATCTATTTCATCTCTCAGGTCTTTTAATTGTTCATGTATCAGTTTTCCTTGGGTGTATAGTTGATAAGGAGTTATCACTCCCTCAACATATACCCTTTCCTTGTTATTGTTGTTGATCAGTATTTCCTTCGTCTTTTTAAAATCATCTCTCTCAGCTATTGCTTTTGCTCCTTCTTTCATATTCATGTAAGTTTTATATTTGTGTAGAAAGGTTTTTGCTATTTTTACATTCTTAGGTATCCTCCACCTTGGGAGTACCATCAGAATTGAAACTGTTTGTGGTTGAGTACAGATGAGAATTTTCATTTTTATTTGTTGCTCTATTTCTTTGTAATCTTCTGATGTTGTTTGCACTGTTGCCAGTCCAATTGTGGCTGGGTAGTTCATTTTGCTCTCTTTTAATGTCTCCCAGAAGATTTGTGTTAGACCTCATCTGAATTTTCTCATTCACTTCCAGCTTTGATGTAATGCATTCTATGTCCACTGCCAACTGNTCTGTGAACATCAATTTCATAAATGTGACTGTCTGCTCTTCTATTATGTACTGATAGTTTCTGGATTTAATTTCCTCCTTTTCCTTAGTTATTTTTATTTCAACCAAGAATCTTTCATTATATGTGTTGGTCCATTCCATTGTGTGTTCTGGTGTGGAGGCTGCCCATTTCTCGATATGTATTCTGTCAATCTGTTGTTGTGTCTTTAGGGATAATATTAATTGCATTGATGTTAATAGTTCTTCTTCCTCTAGAATCTCCTTTTGTGTCTTGGTTGTCATTTCACAGACTTTGACAGGTTCCATTATTCCTCCCCTTCACATCATCTCTGCACTCTTTATTATCTTCACAAATGTGCAGTGAGGGCTCTCTTTTTCAAACCTCTTCATGTCTTGTTCTAGTGTTTGTTGTATATTTTTGCTCTTCATCATGTTTGTGATCTCTTTGGTGTCCACTATCTTTCTTTTTATAATTTTCTTTGTTGTTAGCCACAGTTCTGTCTCAACCTGTCTTAGTCACATTTCAGAGGTGGCACCCCACATATATTTCCTCATGGGTTAGTCAAATATTGTTTTCTCTTCTGGCACAATTCCCATTATGTTTGCCATGTTTACTGTCAACATTCTTCCATTTGGGCTTTTGTTGACAATTAGTCTGCTGATGAATTTCTCAATTTCCTGCATTGGCTTTTTGATTCTGTTGGGAGATGTCAACTTCTCTACATGTCCTTTCAACAACCAGTTTTTTGTTTGTGTGTTTACTGGGGACAGTGCTATCTCATACTTCTTTGCCTTTGTTAGTTTATGTCAACTTGATCTTGAGATTGGTAGCCTTAGTTCCTGCTCCTGTGTAGTGAATATTGCTAGCAACCATGCTGATGTTCTGAATCTAACTTCCATGGTGTTTTTCTCTTTGAATATTATGTTTTTGAAATCCTTTGTTGAGTTCAGCTCATATGCTCTATTGATCTCTGTGAGTTCTACCACAACTGTCTTGTGGTATTTTTTCAACAGGGCCTCAATATGTATTTCAGGTCATTTTGTCTCCATTATTATTTTCTCCCATAAGAACAAATTTTCTACTTGTATTTGTGACTTGCCCAGGAATGGTGGTAGTTCTTCAAGTGTGGTTCTCCCAATGATCACTATTCTTATGCCCTGCAATCTTGCCATCCTCAGTGTTTGGTCTAGCTGTTTTTCTAAATTTTTGTTGTATTCTTTGTCTTTCCAAATGTGCATAATCATTAAGTTAAATTTGTTGATATTAATCTCTGGTATTTGTGTGATTTGTTCAATGTATGCCATAATCCCTTGGACTGTTTCCAATGTGAAGTTATCTTCAAATGTAACATGAACCATGCTGCACATTTATGGCCTTTCTACTGTCTCATCCAGTTCTCTTTGATAGCTTATTATCATATTGACCATCAGTCTTTTCTGTGTCTAATACTATGGGTAAGTTGCTGCCCTCTGTTTTCACTATTCTTTGTATATGACTTTTTATTTCTGGTGAAAGCTTTTGATATGCATTATTTCTCATTTTTAATGTTTCCATGTAGTAGGGGTGCAGGGTTTCCCCATCTATTTTCAACATCCTTTTTTCTCTTTCTTTTGAGCATACTGTGATTTCAGAGGGGGCATGTAGCTGTGTAATCCATAGTGGTTTACTGGTGCTCAGCTCATCATCCAGTAAGTCAATGCTGATAGTTTCCACTTATTCACCATCAATATGTCAGCCTCAAATTGCTTTAGTATATGCACAGTTCTTTGCCCACTTTCACTTTACCCTGGAACTCCAATAGTCACACTGCCCTTGAATCAGCAAGGTGGACTGGAGGGAAAGTTGAGCTGCTTCTCACCAGTTCTCTGTGTGCCCTCAAATCAGCATTAGTATGCAGTGTTCCCCTTTGATGTTTGATTGTGAAAGTGAACTCATTTAAGTATTTGATCCATCTCAACACTATCCCTGACTTGTCCCCTGAAAACTTCTTAGCCATGCCAGTCTGCTGTTGTCTGTACAGACTCTAAACTGCCAGCCTATTAAGAAGTGCCTAAATCTCTTGATGCTCTTGATCAGTGCCAGCATCTCTAACTTTGTTGATCCATAGTTCTCTTTGCTTGGTTTCAATTTACAGCTAAAGAACTGTATGTGTACCTCCCTGCCATTCTTCAATTGTCCCAGCATTGGTCTGATCACTACCTTGCTGGCATCATAGTCTAGTATTAATGTTTCATTGTAATTGGGCGTGTTCAATGATGGCAACTTTGCTAGTTCTTCTTTTATCTTGTCCAACTCCTCCTGCTCTTGCCACATCCATATAAAGGGTACTGACTTCCTCATCAGCTGTGTCATCTTGGCAGTTTTCCCCATGATGTTTGGTATAAAAGTGCTGTAGTAGTTGAAGAACCCTATTATTTTCTGAATGTCTTTCTTGTTATTTGGTTTCTCTATTCTTTTGATCATGTCTCTTGCATTGTCCTTCATACATATCCATATTTTCTTGATTACTCATCCTAAAAATATGATCTTCTTCTTCAGTATGTTGCATTTGTTACTGTTGATTCTCAGGCCTGCTTTTTGCAGGATTAATAATGTTCATTCCAGTTTTTCCAGGTGTTCCTCAATCATGTCACTGGTTATGATGATATTGTCAATGTATGCATTTACTCCATCCTCCATCTTGTGTTTCTTATTTTTCAGCACTTTTGTTATATATCTTTGAAATGTTGCTGGTGCATTGCATAGGGCAAATGCCATGTATATCTATTCATACAATCTGTATGGGGTTATAAATGCTGTCTTTTCTATGTATGTCTTCTTCTTCTTCCATTATCACCTGCCAATATGCCTTGCATAGATCTATTGACGTGAAGTACTTGTGTTTACTTGCCTTATATTGCATGTCATCTATCCTGGGCAGTGGGTACGAATCCTTTTTCATTACTTTGTGCAGCTTCCAGAAGTCTATACATAATCTATGTTTGTCTCCTTGCTTCACAAATACTGTTGGTACAGCATATGCATTTTCACTGGGTCATATTATTTTGTTGTCAATTAATTCATTGAGTATCCTATTATATTCATCCTTCATTTGCTCTGGTACTTGCCTTGCTGGCAACTTTATTGGCTTGTTTGCTGTCATAATGATCTTGTGTGTTTTGCCTATCACTTGTCCCACACTTATTTCTCTATAAATGAATATCTGTTTATGTCTTTCCAGCACCTCTCAAAGTTGTTGTAATTGTGCTTCACTCAAATGTTGGTATTCTTCCTCCAGCAGCTCAGGTATTTTGTACTGATCATCTTTGCTTGCTTTCATCCCTCTGCCCTTGAATTTGCTGTGGGGAGTACTCACTACATTGATGGTTTTCATCCACTCACCCTCAAGTCAGCACTGTAGAGTACCTCCTGTTTTTGTTTGTAAGTCCTCAAGTCAACCATACAAACTACTCTGCTCATCAATGTCTTCCATTGCTCTCCAGATAGCTTTGATGCTAGATTTGACATATTGTCTGAATATACATACATGTTGATGTTGTGATTTGTTGCATTTAGTATTGGCACTTTCCCTTTTCCATTCTTTATCACACACACACTTGATGGCATTGATACTCTTTTTGAATTTATTCCTTTGTTGTCATAGATCATTACATCTGCTGTTATCATCCCTTCTGTTTTAACTCTGTGCATTCTCCACTGATATGGCTACAGTTTTATATCTTCCTCCAATTTGAATATTATTGTTGATAGCTTTCCTTCTTGCTCTTTGATTTAGATTTCCTCTTCTCTCACTTTGATCATTCTGTCAGCATAGTTTATTACACATCTATTCTTCATCAGGAAATTGTCCCCTAGTATCACCTCATAAGGCAGT
>CABFPE010000806.1:6393-19589 GCA_900660155.1 Hofstenia miamia
GATCGGCTTCGGGCAGTGGCCCACAGAAGAACTGAAGAGGAAACATCTGACCACTTCGTCACCTAAACAGTGATAGTGAATACTCAATCATTTTATTAACATAACTAGTTAATAATAGAGGATAGTCTGATGGTTCGATAATGTGGTAACACCTCACCCGCGAATTACTAAGCACTCATTATCAGTAATCAGACACGGCGTAATAAGCTAGGTGGAGGATGTTACATCATCTACATTGCAAAAATTCAATAGTTTTCAGTGTAATATATGTGTTTAGATACCTAAAGACATATTGCAGACATTAATGATATAAGCAATAAACTAATTTAAGCAGAACAGAAAATTTACACAATTGTATTTAGGTTGTACTGCAATTCTGCTACTCAGAACCATCACTTTAGCATAATGCTGACTTAAGACTTACTTGACTGAGGTATTTGCCATTTAGCAATTACACTAAAGAGGGAGTTTGACAGAGTTCCTTACTGTGTGAAATTGTTAGTTCTTATATCAATGAACTCAGCATTATGCTTGTTATCTGTCAGCTAACACATGACAAAAACCTAGATCCTATTGGGTTTGGTGTCATCTAGTTTGAAACATGTAGAAAAATTGGGTTGCACACTCAAATAATGAATTTCTATATTTGTCATACACCTAAGCTTAAATCAAATCTAGTAGAAGGCTGATACTAGGGCCTACTTATTGTCTCAGCCTACATTATTTTCTAGTAAACACTTCTTTGGTTAATGAGTATTGTTTACTACAGTGCTAATGTAATAACTGCTGAAACAGAATATTGGTAGTACGAGGTAGTAATATGGTGTTTACTGGAGCAAACTATTTGCTCATTTTTTCTTAAAAACAATTGCAAATAGATTCAATATTTATGAAATTGCCACTTTAAATACTTGCCATTTGAATTTACCTAGCCTAAAGTACATCAGGAAATTAAGCTTAAATAATGTTCAAATGATTAAAAGAAAGACACCAATAACAAATTAATAAAAATGTGTGATGAACTAAGCAGTTATCTATTGAGCATGTTGTATAGCTTGCATTATTGGCAATANGAGTATTGTTTATTACAGTGCTAATATAATAACTGCTGAAACAGAATACTGGTAGTAAGAGGTAGTAATATGGTGTTTATTGGAGCAAACTATTTGCTCATTTTTTCTTAAAAACAATTGCAAATAGATTCAATATTTATGAAATTGCCACTTTAAATACTTGCCATTTGAATTTACCTAGCCTAAAGTACATCAGGAAATTAAGCTTAAATAATGTTCAAATGATTAAAAGAAAGACACCAATAACAAATTAATAAAAATGTGTGATGAACTAAGCAGTTATCTATTGAGCATGTTGTATAGCTTGCATTATTGGCAATAGCATTCATTGTAAGTAGGCATCCTTCATTTAAGGCTTAGATCCATTTTTCCTCTTCAACTGTAAAAGCATTCTAATATTGTTCTTAAATGTTATATTCAAACCATTATTTAATATACATCATTAATTAATGTATACATGGCAAAGCTTACAATGTTAAATATGTCAACATATAACTTTGGAATCCATAATTTCAATTAATAATGAATTTATATGTGCTCTTGTTGGCTTTATTTGCTGGATGAAGTTAGCTAAAATATATGGAAATTAGTTTAAGCACAACTAAACTCTGATAAACTAAAATGAATTTGGAAAGTTTTTTTCTTTGTTGAATAAACCACATTTGTTTTTGTGCCACTGCAAAATTTATCTTAGTCATTTAATTGTTGGTGTTTTTAGAATCAAAATGTAGTTTAAAATGAACAACAGAATACTAAATATTTGAAATAGCTTTTTAAAAATGTATGAAAAAATCAAATTATTCCAAGAAATCTAAACAGCATAGTGTAGTCTATGTGCAGATGAACATCTGTTATATTCATTATCTGAGAACTGATTTTTGCACCACAACAAAATTCAAAATATCCTGTGCTCTGAAAATTAGGGAACAAAAATGTATCATTAGAGAAATTCGAACTTTGAAATGCTTCCAAATTCAAGAATGGGCAATAATCTTCATCCATAGGAAAACTGAATTCAAACATGGCATTTATGATAGTTAATCCATGCAAATCTGAAGAAAAATATGCCTTGAATCTGTTGTTTATAAATATTTCATTTGAAATGTGCCCATTTTTTTTGATGAATTTCAATTGCAAAGTTACTTGTATTGTTAATGAAAACATTATTAGAAAATTGAAAATACGATTTAGAGTCTATAGAATTAACAAAAACTAATTGTTGCGCGAGGTTAGAAATAAAGTGGTTGTTGATAAAATTGATTTTCACCAATGATGCTCTAGAAATATCAACTATGCTTAGTTCTATATTGTTGTTGATAATATTGTTATTTTCTAACCATAAATTTACTGATTGCCCTTTATAAATACAAATAAATGAATATGGGGAAAATATATCTTTGAATGTAGTATTTATCATTTTAACTATTGTAGTTTTAGGCTCAGAAAAAATTTCAAGAAAACCAAAACGTTGAAAAAAGTTTGAAAATATTGAATTTATTATAGTTATGTTAATTGTGTTGTAATTATCCTTGGGAAAATGGAGAGATATATTTGATTTAAAGAAATTAAAATTGCAATTACCAATAACAATTGTACAATCAATAAACTGACATGATAAACTGAACGACTGAATTCCAGTAATGTTGTTTAATACTAAAGAATGAAATTGAAACTTCCCTGTTATATTCCCAATTTGCAGATTCTCCAAGATGAGTAGCCTTTTTTGGGGAGTTTTCAATTCAAGCATATCCCCAGCAACAATTGTTGCATTTTCATTAAGACCATAGACCCTGATATAGTTATTTGCAAATTGTACTAAAACGTCTTTGCTTAGTTGGCATAATTTTAAGTTCAAATTATGTCTTTCTGAACAATCTGACAAATGCAAAGCAAAAGAAAACTGAGAATTTAGGAGAAAAATTGTTAACACAAACTTCGTTGCTTCACTGAGTGCTTGATGCATGCGATTGTTGATAATTTTCTGAGACTGATATTAGCTGTGTTGTGTTTGTATATACTGCATGTGATTTTGCTACTTTTCTGATAAAACAATAGTTTGCTTGATTATTTTTTTAACCTTATTTCTATATGTACCAAATATTTTCATAGTCAAATTCCAAATGAAGCAGAACTTAACTTATAATTAAAAATAAACTTTTTCAATTTAAGCAAACTGAGAAAAGAAGCTAGCTTGTAAAGAAATATTTGAAAATTATTAACAAAAGCAGAATACAGAATACACTAATTGCTTAATTATCTTTGTTACTCGCAGAATAGAATAGACTTCAGTTACCAGTAGCCTCTGTGACTCATTGTTACGTGATGTAAACATGTTTTAGAGGACTTTAAGCATTTATTACATTGCAGAACAATTTCCTTCCATTGCAGTAATCAAAATGTTTCATGCTTATTTTCTTAGTCATCTTAACTATACTAATGTGTAATTCAAAGATCAAAATGATTTTCTTCTCGAAAAATTTGAAGCCCAGCTTAAATAGGCTCTGAAAGTGCTTCAAAATAACTCTAACAAAACAAGAGATTATATTACTGCAGCTACCCTTCCCTAAGCAGTTAATCATCTTCAATAATGTAGTAAACTTTTTTAATATAATTAATGAATTACCGCCTTACAATTTAATTACGCTTCGGAATTTTAACATCAATATCGGAAAGCGATGAAAAAAATTTGCTATTTTTTCAAAAATTCTTCGAAATGTTCATTTGTTAATAGTGCTATCAGCAACTGGAACATGGTTGCAAAGGTTGCAAAGGTATTAAAAACAATGATTTTAATTCATTTAAAAACAGTTAAAAACTTTTTTTTACCAAAGCAAAAACATATATCAATGAAAATCTTAACTGAATTTAAATTTTATGATAGTGATTATTAGGGATGTTACTTTTTTACATAAAAATGCAATATTATTCTTAAAAATTGACTATAATTACTTAAAAATCCCTTTTTCACTTATTAGTCTTGCTCAAAAATTGAAATTATATAGACCTACATTGTTTTTAAGTAGTTTATTTCAACTCTGAACGACAAAACTAAAAAACAATTTATTGCAATTGTAGTATGCAGTAATATAGTATACAACATTCTCGGCGTACAAGTTTTTTAACATTGAAAATTTTTATCAACACTTGCAGCACTGGGTTAATCATTTTGAATAAGGAAGGATTTAGGTCACCATTTGCACTGATAACTTTATGAAGACCACCAACAGCCTTCATCCGATTGTCCAAATAAGGTATTATTGAAGCTGGGTCATTATTTTCTAGATTGCTCAAAATGTCGTTTAATCTTGTCAAGCTGAAGTAATAGTGACATTTGCAGATTCGAAATTCTTGGTATGCGTAATAAGAGATTTGTACTTGAGAACATCAATCAATTCTTGAACCAAGTTTCGCTTCATTGATTAGCTCATTGGACAATAATGCCATCATCTTCAAAACACTAACAACAAGGTCTCCTTCATTCAAGTTACTTTCATAGTATTGAGCCCCATCACGCAACAACTGGTGCAGGGGTCGTCCAATTTCATTAAACAGAACCATGCGTGTTTTAGTCTTCACAGTAACCTTTTTTCATAGCAAATGATTTTAGACGTTGAGCAAAATTATGTAAGAAATGTGCCATACAAGTAACATGATATAATTCTTTGAGAAGTGTTCCACATGCATCACTTAATAACAACAAAAAATTCTGGCGTTGAGTACCAAAGTATTATCGATAGTGCGAGTTAATATCAGACTGTTGGCTGTTTCAACAACTTACAGGAGATGATGTAAGTTCCTGCTGATATATGCATAGCTCCAATAAGCTAATGTACATATTTGTTTGATCCAATTGTCGTTTCATCTGAAACAATATAGATTTCTTTGTTTTCAAATTGTTGAGTTACTCATTCAAGTTTTGTTGAGATAGATACCTCACAAGATTTCGACAATGTGATAATGAAGACAAACTTTTACCACAAGCATTGAAAAATACCTCCTTCAATGATGGATGTATTATCTTGTATAGTGGAATATTCATTTCAATGGCTTTCAAAATGCCCAATTTGTAGACTGGAAGTAGAAGCTGTATCTGTGCAGATCCTCATCTTTTCCAACATGCTTTGTACTTTCAACCATAATCGTTTTTTAAGGTTGACTTTTCGTTCACATAGATGGCAATAAAGTGTTCCATTTGGTGATTCTTTGAATTCTTTTGGTTACTTTTTCTCGATGATTGATGCTTTTTGACGATTACGAGGCATTTGCTTTGACATTTAAGACACAGAGAATATTCCTAGCAACTACTTAATAAAAGATATTTTAGATACTAAACAAGAAATTTGCAACACAACATCAGTGCACCTAGTAAATGATATCGGTTCTCCTCAACTCATCGCGCGAACACTTAGCTCGCAAAGCAAGCAGTCGTTCATTGCTTCGCATTGAAAGACTTGTTGTAAAATAACCACGCGAAATATTTTCATTCAAAATAACCCAAAAGTAAACATAAAATTTCTCTATTCAAGCAGTGTTGGAAACCGAATATATTTGAGCCAGGCCCCTATCTGGGATGATGGTTTTTTCGCACGGATTCCTTGTACAAATTCTTAAATAAGAATGCGGTAGCAGTAGCGTCAAATCTCTGGGTCTTATGCCCCCCTGCTTTTTGAAAACTGAAATTTTTGCATTTGATGTTATCGAAATTTTATCTGTTTTTTAAACTTTTCCCTCAAGGAATTATGTTATATACCGAATTGCTACGCAATTTTTATTATTATTACTGTACTTTAAAAAAACAAATAACGGTTTAGAGCAATAATTTGCTGAAATTTCATATATNTTCATTGCTTCGCATTGAAAGACTTGTTGTAAAATAACCACGCGAAATATTTTCATTCAAAATAACCCAAAAGTAAACATAAAATTTCTCTATTCAAGCAGTGTTGGAAACCGAATATATTTGAGCCAGGCCCCTATCTGGGATGATGGTTTTTTCGCACGGATTCCTTGTACAAATTCTTAAATAAGAATGCGGTAGCAGTAGCGTCAAATCTCTGGGTCTTATGCCCCCCTGCTTTTTGAAAACTGAAATTTTTGCATTTGATGTTATCGAGATTTTATCTGTTTTTTAAACTTTTCCCTCAAGGAATTATGTTATATACCGAATTGCTACGCAATTTTTATTATTATTACTGTACTTTAAAAAAACAAATAACGGTTTAGAGCAATAATTTGCTGAAATTTCATATATAAATGCAAAAATTAGAACAAGCTTCAATATTTCTTTCTATAACCAAGTAAAAGCTATTTGCAAACTGACATTTTACTAAAATTTTAAGGTATTTCAGCAAAACCAGAAAAGACCAATAGATGTTGAAAATGTCTTCCCAACGTAATAGAAACTGAAAAATGTAAAACTTCAATCTTGAATAATAACCAACGTTGAGCCAAAAAATTTTATTAGCATGTACGAATTTTTAAGCTTTCTTGAATTTAGCCATCTTTTGAACCATTACAACGGTTGCAAATGTTCATTGTTCTTTATTCAACGCAATTATTTACAAATATTTATATCCTTTTTTTGACCTTGTCAAGACGTATAACGTGCGTGCAAATTTAATAAAATGTTGCAAGCAGATTTCACGTTGAAAACTACTTTTTTGCAAGAAATCGTTTTTCATGAAACATAATTGTGTATAGAAACAAGCCAATTCTTGCTTGGATTTTTGAGAGCATATTCTATTTAATTGAAGTTTAAACTGTTTACTAGTAGCTTGAACAACAAACTATTTTTTAAAGAAACATTAAATATGTAAATTGTGCTAGATTAAAAAGAAACATTCGTGACTGAAAAAATTTACCAGTCTAAGCAAAGCTTAAGCATTTTTCAAGAATNCATATTCTATTTATTATTAAATTGAAGTTTAAACTGTTTACTAGTAGCTTGAACAACAAACTATTTTTTAAAGAAACATTAAATATGTAAATTGTGCTAGATTAAAAAGAAACATGCGTGACTGAAAAAATTTACCAGTCTAAGCAAAGCTTAAGTATTTTTCAAGAATGCCACTTATTTATTATCCTTAAAGAACTTGTGGGCTCTTTAAAAGGACAAGCCGTTTTTCCCAAATTTTCAAGCGCTTTTCTCCAAATTTGCGCAAAATGTTGGTGAGTATGCACAAATAAAATGTTGAAAATTTGCACAAAATTGCACTACCTAAGGTGTTTTAAAACACAAATTATTTATGATGAAAATTCCGATTTCTTGAAATTCGTTAAACTTATTCCCTATAATTAAGGCTCAGACTCCAAACATTTCTTTAAATTATTAGATTGTTCAAGCTCAATTCAGGATTACCCTGCATAAAGTCAGTGATCAGGGCGCCTAAAGCGGTTCTGGCAAAGCATAATTTCAAAACGTAAATGAAAGAGTAGGCACCTCTGTTTTGCGTTGCTCTTTCAGAATGTAAAAAAAAATCATGGGTAATTTATTCTAAAACAGCCTGGTGTCTTTTTTCACATTTTCAAAGAAATTTTTCAAAGCCTATTTGGAAATTTGGAAATCGTGAGCCATGCACACATCTATTGGTGAATATAATTTTTACGAAAGCACGGATTCTAAATACTATACTGCAGAAGTAAACATCTTTGGTGAAATTTGTCTGATAGAAGATGGACAGTGAACACCCTGTAAATATCATAAAAATAAAATTTATAATTTGGGAAATCATATTTGTATTAATATCAACATTTACATGAGAATAACGGAAATAAAAAACCATTGAGAATTTTCTGTAATATACTGCGCGATTCGTAAGTCGTCGTTTCGAACGCTTCTCTAACAAAGCACAGGAAAAGCTAGCTTTTTCTGAAAACTTAATTATTAAATTATCTTCCTTTGATTGCTTACGAAGACTGCCAATACAATTACTGAAGCAAGTGAAGATGGCGAGTTTTCTATTAAATACATAGTTTTCATCCTTAGTTCGTTTATGAAAGCTGCACAAAAGCGTGTCAAATTTTTAAAGAGCGTTTTGGACATGAATCGCCACCGAGAACAACTTTTCAGCATTAGAAGAATATATTCGGCGAAACAGGGCAATTGTCAACAGCACTGCGGTCAAAAAATCTATCTGATGAACATATAAAGGAAAGTATTGTTCAATATGCGAAAGAAAATGATACTGCAAATCAATTATACTAAAAAGTTTTCATTGCATCGCAATATATTTCCATATCTTGCGGCGACGACTTATGAATCGCAAGTTATAAGGGAAAGTCCAAGTTTTATTATTATAAGGTAGCAATTGAATTACAAAAAGGCTTACGTAATATCATTCTTTTTTAACGAAAAAATTTGTAAGTGGCAGAATATTGTTTTATTGCATTTAAGTGCGTTGGATATTTAAGCTGCTGAAATTTTACTAACCACTATTCTTATACCAAATCAATGGCTTTTTGAAAAATATTTCTAGGGAAGGAAAAAGTAAAAATGAAACACTGTAAAATTAAATAATTTACAATTCAAAGATTCAGATAAATAAAAGTAATGACTATTTATTTGACTTATTCTTATATTTTTTGTGAAGCTAATATTTTTGCGAAGATATGAAGCAAATTATTATAACAAAGTCTCGATTATAATATAAACTAATATCAGCAAAAAAATATGTTCAAACCGGCCTGCTCCTCATCCGACTCCGCTCATTCTATATCAATTTAAAAGATTCATGAAAAAACTTCTTCAATTTTCGGCTTGCTGGATTTCTATATTAAAAATTTCTAATAAGAAATCATTCAAACTAAAATTGAAAAGCGTAAATGGAATCTTAGAAAAATTAAAACACGAATGTATAAAATTTAAAAACATAAAAATGAGAGCTACCCAGCCCAAATCCATTAAGAGTTGAATATTAGCCCCACGTGTTACATAGAATCAAGGTTGGCTGGAGATATAAGCCCACATATTTTATTTAGCTTTAATTTATTAAAGATCAGACAAACCCAGACCTACCTCACCACATCGGTGAAAATACAACCCATTGGGTATGCAAGCGAATTTTAAATCTCGGAAGAAACCCAAACAAAACCTAAAGCTAGGAATCATGACAATACTTAGAATATTTCTGAATTTGTTAACATTTTCGTAATCAAATTTTGACCATGCGTAAAATCTTAAGTTAATGAAAATCGGTGTATAATATATTCATTAAAAGTATGTTAAAACTGCTATTCGTTAAGCATATTGTAAAATCACAAGTAGTAAAGAAAAGCAGGGTTGTATATATGCAGCTTTTTCAAAATGATCAGTTTTCAATAACTTTTTACACTTTTCTATTGATTTTGATAAGAAAAAAGGCGTTTTTTCGAAATTCAGGCTTTTACAGCAAGGCAGTAAAAAAACTACGGCCATACCCGTATAAATAATTATTCAATTATACCCCCTTTTTAACTATGTACCNAAAGTGTTTTGAAAATATTTTGGAATGTCCAGAATAAAAGTGTAAAAAAATTGCTCAAAAACATATTGGTACATAGTTAAAAGAGGGGTATAATTGAATAATTATTTATACGGGTATGGCCGTAGTTTTTTTACTGCCTTGCTGTAAAAGCCTGAATTTCGAAAAAACGCCTTTTTTCTTATCAAAATCAATAGAAAAGTGTAAAAAGTTATTGAAAACTGATCATTTTGAAAAAGCTGCATATATACAACCCTGCTTTTCTTTACTACTATCACATATATATTAATCATTGGCGGCGACTATGTGGGCAAGGTAGACTTGATCCACCTTGAAAAATACAATATTAAATGGAAAGGCAATACTAGTTTAATATCCAAATTTTGAATTAAATAAACAGATTATTCACCATATTATTAGAACAATGTATGTAGCTAGTTTATCTAAAATGAAAAAATATTAACAAACAAAAACAAATATTACATCAGTAAGTCAAATTTGTAAAAAACATTTTTTTCCCCTTGGCGTTGAACTTCAAATTTGTAATTTATCAAATCAGAATTGTTCATCAGAAGGTGGACCAAATTGCCTTCATCCATCTTTCTCTTCAACAATACGTATGCAATATTGTAAACAAACGGCCAATCAATAACCGAGCACGTTTGCAAAGGTGGAATAAAATGAAATATTACACCTTCAAGAAACAAGTGTTAGGAAATAATGCAATAGCGCCTACAAAAGGTGGTGTGAGCCGTGAGACGAACTTTCTTTCTCTTTGCTTAACCACTCTACATCAAATGGAACTTCAACCTCCTACCTTCTCAAAACTGGCCAATTTTTCAAATTAAGCTATTTTTTCGAATTTTCATACATACGCCCAAAACATTTTCAAAATCGAAAAACCAAAAATCAAATTGTGCAACAACTTTAAATATAGGATAGAAACTAACCGAGGTATACGGCATAGTACAAATAGCCAACTTTGTAAAAAATTATGGAGGTTGTTTTGAATTTAGACCATTCAATTGTATAGCCATATGTTGTCTACATATTTTGAGGTTAATGTGTCAAGAAACAAAAAGGTAGTGGATGAAGATCATTTAAACAGCGTTGAAAATGCTCGAAATCTCAGTTTGTAGTTCAATTTTTCATTTATTGCTGATCTTATTGAAACTCTTTGTGCTTTTTTATATGCATAAAAAACTAATTGCTAATGGTATTTTAAATATCGAATTCTGACAAGTAAGGATAACATAATATTTTTTCAATCTATGGACATGGATCGACTTAATTTATTATCTAGCATATGGGGAAATTAGTTGAAACATTAGAAACGTATACGTTCTTTCCGTTGAGACTCCTGGAGAGGTGGATCAAGTGAATAAATGTGATCAAAAACATACCATAACAATCCTACGAAGACCCTTTCCGAAGAACTTCAACTTCATTATGATTTGAAAATACTATTAAATGTCACTTTCTAATCTTTATTTGAACCTTGAAATTCAAGATCATTATGAATCCTAATGATCTTAAGGCATTCTATAGCTTTATCATAATGGCCTCAAAATGATGTTAAAGCAATATTATTTTACTAAGTACTGAGCTCTCTTGGACTAACAATACATACAAACAAATGAAAGCCTTGAATTTCATTGTTTCGATTTTCATATTTTATCATTGAATTCCTCAATATTATTAGCAAATTTAACCATGTATTAGTGTAATATTTATTGGAAATGAAGAACGCAAGAATATTCACCTTTACATTTAGTATGGTCTATTCTACGCATAATGCCACTAGCCGTCCCTGATATAAATGGCCTAACTAATGGATTTTCTTATATTTATAGCATTATATATATTATATATAGAATTAAAAATGCAGTGGTTAGCTGTAAATTTGAAAATAAAAATATAACTTAGGAATCAGGTTTTTTGTATTAAGTCTGTATTGTGAAATTTTGTAAAGTTGGATTTTTATGCCACTCACAAATGTTGGATTGTGTACACAGCACACAAATGCAAGTCTGAATATTAAACTTAATTCATTAAATAATTAAAAATTCCCTTCTAAAATGTTATGACGCTCTCGATAAATTTCATGAAAGATTTTCTTTGCATTTAACAGATATTTAAATAAAGAAACACCTACAGTATATTTAGCTCACATGTTTCAAATATACAAATCATTGCCAGAACTTTACAAAATAAAACAAATAAAGCACTATAACTAATCAAAATTCAACAGAAAAGATGCAAAATGCACAACAAAATACAACACAAGAGCCATAAAAACAAAACTGAACGTGGTTTTAAGAAGATTAGTTAAATATAAATATAAATTAATAAAGTAGTGCTTATATATAAATTTAAGAATTTGATGTCTTTGAAAAGAATGGTTACTATCATCCGAGCACAACCTGCATTATTGATTAAGCATGGGAAATATTTCAGATTGTCACTGGTTTTCCTAATACATGTTAATGAACAAGGCATATTCTCTATTGATTGTTGGTTTTTTTAAATGAAATTAACTTTTGCACAAATGTGTGCCTTTAAAAAGTTTATTACAAAATTTTACATTAAAAAAACTTAACATCAATTTTTACAATACATCAAATAATATGTTTATAACTACTCGTAATCAATGCAATTTTAAATTTGGGTATTGTTGACCTTTACTTAGGAAAATCGCTTTGACAGGCAAATAGATTTACAATATGGGTTTATAAACAGCTCATGCTAGTCCTGTGAATATGAACAAATGAATGGGTGGAACAATATAATGCTGAAATTTACTTGGAGTGAGCCTTGGTCGTACTTGACGAGAACTGCATAGGGTGTGTTAAGATCCTAGCCCATCTCCCACACTCTTCAATTTAAAATTCAATTGGGAATTTTCAGATTTTGACAATCACAGAGAAAAAAATCATTGATTTCGGTGTATGCATCTCTTTAATTCATTAAATAATTGTGGATTTAATTCTGTTAAATATAGACAATATTTATAAGTTTATTGTTTCCTGTTCCGAAAGACATCCCTCCAAAATAATTTAATATTTTGAACAAGGAATTATTGTTCCAAAATCAATTGAATAGGTGTTATGTAAGCAAAATAATATGCAAACAATATAGGTATGAAGTAATGACAAACTTTAAGAACGAGTGCTACTAAAACTAAAGTCATAACAACTAATAAACTAAAACAATGAATTCTACTCTCGAAAAATAAAATATTATTTCTTACTATTCCTAAGTGAATAAAAAAATAAATTAAATATAGCTTAATGTTTGGCGGATATAATTTCAAAAATTTTTTTAATATTACGATGGCAGTAAAGCATAGCTTTATCAATGCACTAAAACTAAAATCAACTGCTGGCGCTTGTGTCCTTGACACCCAAAAAAATAAAAATCTGTTCACAAAAAGGTCACAAGTTCGGTGAAATATAAGTCAGAAGAATCCACATACTTGTAAGCGTGTTGCAAGCCAGTTTGAAACGGCTTGCGAACGGTTGACGATAAATCTAGAAAAGTTCTCTAGCATTTTCAAAAGATTCCATTGTTGGTTTCTTGTGTCCAATTTCATAAAATCAGTAGGAGCGTCTTTGCTAAATTTTGAAACTATGACTATTATATATATTGACATGTACGGGCTTCC